>JAKOGI010000034.1:0-65000 GCA_029747015.1 Carnegiea gigantea | reverse complement strand
TATATATATATATATATATATATATATATATATATAGATATATATAATATATATATATATATATATATATATATATATATATATATATATATATATATATATGTATGTGTGATTGTTTATATGTATATATATGTATATGTATGGGTATGTATGTATGTATATATGTATATATGTATATGTATGTACATATATGAATATGTATTTGTATATGTATATGTACGTATGTATGTACGTATATATGTTTGTATGAATGTACATATACTTATGTATGTATATATGCATGAATGGCTACTAATATATACAGTTCCTCCTAAGGCAATGGATCCAAGTCGGGTGTAGATGTACAACAGACTAGAGGGGAAGTATCTAAGCAAGGCATTCGTTGAGAAAGTGGATGAGTTTTTTAAGTTTGCTTGTGCACAAGAAGAGTTTCACAGTTGCCAAAAACTAAAGTGCCCCTGCGCGAAGTGCCGCAATGTACCATACCTTCATGTAGACACGATCAAGTTACATTTGTGCCAGCGAGGGTTTCTACCAAACTATTACAGGTGGGTGCATCATGGTGAAACATTCCTCGGAGATGAAGGAACTGCAGCTTCCTCGTCCAATGCACAAGTACTACCTAACCCTATGAGGGATATGGTGATGGATGCCTATGCATATGTGTCATCCGCATTATTGTAAGAGCTGCCGCACAATGAGGAGCATGAACCCATTATAGAGGCGAAAAGATTCCTTGAACTCCTCAAGGCAGCAGAGAGACCATTGTACGAGGGATGTGAAATATCTCTACTAAAGGCTGTTGCACGGCTTACCAATCTGAAATGTGAATATAATTTACCCCATCGAGCAGTTGATGGTATTGCATCCTTCATGAAGAAGATATGCCCAAATAACAACGACATGGTTGGCAATTACTATGAAATTAAGAAGTTACTGGCAGGTCTTGAACTTGCACACCGTAAAATAGATGTTTGCCCTAATGGTTGCATGTTATTTTGGAAAGAGGCAGATGGCCTCCATCAATGTAGTTTTTGTGATAAAGGGAGATATTTGAGGACGAGCAAAGAAGGAAAGCAAATCCCGAGAAAGCAACTAATATACTTCCCCATTGGACCTCGACTACAGCGTCTTCATGCAACAAGGAAAACAGCTGAGAGTATGAGATGGCACCATGAGCACAAGCGCCCTCCTGGGGTCATGCCACATCCATCGGATTGCGAGATATGGAAACATCTAGATGCTTGCTCTCCATCGTTTGCTGCCGAACCACGTAATGTGTGGTTAGGCTTGTGCACTGACGGCTTCTCACCATTTGGTCATTATGGTCAAACATATTCGTGCTGGCCAGTGATTGTGACCCCTGATAATTTGCCCCCATGGATGTGTAAGAAAAGGCAGTTCATGTTCATTGCTCTTCTCATTCCCAGTCCGAAGAATCCAAAAGGAAATCTCAACATATATATGCAACCTCTTATTGACGAACTTGTGTAATTGTGGAATGAAGGAATAACAACATATGATGTGTCACTGAGACAAAATTTTATACTGAAAGTTGTCATTCTTTGGATGGTGAGTGACTTTCCCGCTTATAGCATGCTCTCTGGCTGGATGATTTCTAGAAGATTAGCCTGCTCGTATTGTATGGAACACACAAAAGCATTCAGTCTAGCCCATAGGAAGAAGCAATCCTGGTTTCACTGTCATAGCCAATTTCTCCCAAAGGATCATAGATTTCGGTGTAATAAATCAGCATTTTACAAAAACAGGGAGGACCATTCAGAACCTCCCCCTATGTTGGCTGGGGAGTAGGTTTGGAGTCATGTGTCGTCGATCCCCATGGCAGCAAATCGCAAGGAAAAGGTGGATGGTTACGGACGGTCTCACAATTGGACAAGATGTAGTATATTTTGGGATCTCCCTTACTGGAGTAAGCTGTTACTATGTCACAACCTTGACATCATGCACATTGAAAAAAATGTATTCGAGCAAATAATTAACACGGTGATGAATGTGAAGGATAAAACAAAAGATGACCTAAATGCGAGGAAGGACATGCATACTCATTGTAAACTTAGGAGACTTAATGTTAGCGTTGTGGACGCTGGTGAAGAAAGCCGGCGAGAAGTTATGCCACAAGCTCCATATGTTCTACAGAAGGAGCACAGAAAGGTGGTGTGTGAATGGATCTGTAAACTGAAATTCCCAGAGGGTTATGCGTCGAACTTGAGTAGGTGTGTGGACGTGAGAAACGCTTCACTGCATAACTTGAAAAGCCATGACTGTCATGTCTTCATGCAGCGTTTGTTGCCTCTGGCTTTCAGAGATCTCTTACCAACCAATGTCTGGAAAGCCTTAACTGAGCTTAGCCAGTTCTTCTGGGATTTGTGTTCCTTGAAGTTGCATGATGATCATATAGTCCGTTTAGAGAATAACATTACAGAAATATTATGTAAGTTGGAACGAGTTTTTCCGCCTGCATTCTTCAACGTAATGGGGCATCTACCTATGCGCTTACCTATGGAACTAAAACTTGGATGACCGATTCAATATCGATGGATGTATGACAATGAAAGGTATGATATGGTACATGAAAATCATGTCTAAAGTTGCATACACAAATGACATTTCAATTTATTAGATTACAGCTTCCCACATCACTTAAAGAGGAAAGTAGGCAACAAAGCACGTGTTGAGCCTTCAATTTGCTATACGTACTTAATGGAAGAGATCACGAACTTCATTGCGAACTACTTTGATGATAGTGTTGATGTTAGGGCACAAGATTTGCCCAGAAATGTGATGAACATTGATCAGGAAAAATTCACCACCGAACTTCTGGATATTTTCTCCCGTAACGTCGGATATGCCTCGAACGAGGGTAGTGTTCGATTGTTAGATCATTTGGATCATCAATTGGCGCATACGTATGCACTATCGAATTGTGGATTGTTGGGAGAACATGAACGGTAAGTTTCTGCATTACATATGGAAGAAACCTTACATACATTGAGCGCGACTAAATGATGTTCTCATTTCACTGTGTAGGATCTTTGAGCTCGGGATGGTGTAACAAAACCCTTATGTTCCGGTGAAGGATGTGTGGGCAACGTTTGAGGATAGATTTCCAGAATGGTTCAAATCATATGTACGTATTTCCCGAATGTGTTTTGCTTACACATCGGAAGTATGTACGTAGTTTTACGTTAATGACAATATCTTTGACCACTTGTGGTTACGACGGCCATGTAGGCCTTGCACTCCAATGTGGAGAATGATATCGTTAGAGCACTTGCGTTTGGGCCTAAAAGTCATGTTTGTCGTTGGGATCATTATTACATGAATGGGTTCAACTTCCATACATATGAATATGGGAAAACCAAGTCAACAATGAATTACGGCGTATGCGTGAAAGGGACAGATGGAAAGGAATATTATGGCATTCTGCAGGATGTAATTGAGTTGCACTATGTTAGGGATATTCTTCCATATAAGACGGTTTTGTTTAAGTGTGATTGGTATGACTGCATTAATGGTGTTGTTGTCTATGATACATACAAATTGGTCGATGTAAATCACACGAAGAGATATCCCAAGTATGATCCATTTATCCTTACAAGTCAAGTCATGCAAGTTTGCTTTATGCCTTACCCTATGAAAGACAACAGTAGAAAGGATTGGTGGGCAGTATTGAAAATAAAACCAAGGTCAATAATAGATGCCCCTGAAGAAGATACACCATTCTAAATAGATGAAAACGACAACCCCCCTAATTTAGGAGATATTGACGTGGACGACAATGTTGAGATCGCTCAAGAAGACGAAAATGACACAGATGACAATGTGGATGAGGATGTTGACGCCATCGATGGTGGATACGGAGATGAATGGCATGACGGGTTACTAGATGAAGATGGTGATAATGTTTATGAGGATGATGATGACTACTCCACCGAGTCCATGTGTATGTAGTGCACGTCGTTCTCTAATTTATGCACAGATTGTGTTTTTATGTGTTAGAACCTGTGTTTCGTATGTTAAATGTATGCAACCTTTTATTATAATGCTCTCCCTGGGTTGGCTATGTCATCTGAGTTACATTTTTTTCAAACCGGAGTGCGTATTGCTTACTGCTGTAATGTGTTCATGCAATTTGTGACATTCATAGCACAATATCCAACAATGCTCAGTGTATCATACTTAGTGTCATTTGGCATATAATTTTCAAATTCAAATGCATACAAATTATGTAACTGATTTTCTTACCATTGTGCAGGAGTATATACGCATGGATGGTACCAGCAGATCCATCACCCAGTACGACTCTCAGGAGACGTAGCCTCCGGAGTTTCCGTTGGAGGGCACCAGTACCATATTGACTAGGGTACAACTTGTGCCTAACACTGACATGTGGTAAGCGTCATTAACTTTTAAAATCCAATAACCGGATGCGTACTACATTTTCATTTCATTTGTGGGTAATGCTGTATGTTAGGTTTAGTCATCGAGATGTTACACGAGCAATCTCCGAAACCATTCGAACTTACTACAAGGACGCCTTCACGTGTTGGAGGAATGCCCCTGAGGATCACAAGCAGTTTTGGAGGAATTGTTTCAAGGTAAAGGTTTTCAGATTTACAATATGGTGTGTTCGTTGGAAAGTGCTAACTGATTTAGGTATATGATACCAACATTGATTTAAATTCCATAAGTAGTGATAGATAAATTGATGTAGGTACATGGTAAGCGTGGAACGTCTATCATGTCAATTAAATACATCGAACATGTATGCGACATACACAATATTCTTGTTTTATGAATTTCTGGGATATAAACCCCAATGCTTCGAATGTGTGATCTGTTGAGATGTGTACTTGGTGTGCTCCGGGCGTGTGGCCCGTTTAGCGTGCGAATGTATTCTTTAATTTTATTTGTTCCAGGGAAGTAATATATGGCTTTAAGCCTAGGATATAGTCAATATTAAGGCAGAACTCTGTCCGTTTATTCCCAAAAATAGTTCAAACTATAGCACAAATTATGTGGTCAATTTCATTTGTTGTTTTGACATCTTATTCACACTTGCAAGCAGCACAACCCCTGTCCCTACCTTCCCCTCATTACCTTCATATCCCTAGCAGTTGAACCACAGATGCGTTATCCCTCACCACTTATCTCACTTGCATGGGGAGAATAACCAAACGTCAAATTCCTGCAACATCGATCTGAAACAGATAAAGCTTTGCATACGTGGTTGTGAAATAGACACCCCTTCTAAGTTCGATGTATTTAAGTGTCTTTTCTATCATCTTTTTGGTTTGATCTTGGTGTATCTGGGACAAAGAGGTCTATATATGTAACTGGCATTGGAACTGACATAATACATGATAATCTGGGTGTTTTTTCTTTAATATGTTTACAACATGACCACTTATTATGAGTGTTGTTGCAAACGTACATGACCACTTTTGACCACTTCTGTGTTTCATTGCAAACTAACACAACGCATTCGAATTTTGTTCTGTTCTTTGGAATTTTACGTGTAGCAACGATTCACATGGGATCTGGAGCATGAGGCATTAGTCAAAAGAGAATGGCAACAAAAGGTGCGTGTGAGGGTGAAAGACATAGTGCACAAGGCCGGGAGGGGTCCACCCGAGAAGATCATTCCTTGGATGAGGGGTGATCTTCACGGATCATTGCAGGACAGGAGGGAAACAGATGAGGAATTCAAGAAGCAGTCTGAGAGGAATAGGAAGAACAAGACAGAGGGGCCGAAGGGTAAGATTGGCTGTAGCCAAGGGTCAATATCAGCGACAATATGGGCTGAGAGACTGGTTTGAAAATCTGAACTACTTCACCGGAATATGTCGTTTTCACTTTTCAAGGTTGCTAATGTGAATAGCTATATGTGTATAAGAAGACCTTCGGCTGCTGAGTTGTTTGTGACCATTCATTCGAAGGTTGACGAGAATGGTCAGCGCATTTGGCACGATGCTCATGCGGAAAGTGTTAATGTAAGTACTACATGAAAGAACATTACACTATTACTACATTTGGTATATATATCTATGTGGATATGGGACCATTTGATTTATATACTTGATATGTTCATTGGTGTACTACCATTGATTTAGGTACATGATACCAACTTAGGTTTAAGTTCATAAGTGTTCATAGGTAAATTGATTCCGGTACTTCATAAGCCTGAAATGTCTATCATATCACTTACATACGTCGAACATGTATGCGACATACACAATGATCCTGTTTTTGGATGTAAACCCCAATGCTCCGGATGTGTGATCCGTTGAGATGTATATTTGTGTACTCCGGGCGTGTGGCCCATTGAGCGTGCGGATGTATTCTGTTTTTTTTTTATTGCAGGGAATAAATTGTGGCTTCAAGCCTGGGATATGGTCAACCTTTAGGGGTAACTCTATCCGTTTCTTCCCAAAAATTAAAAAATATATACATACACACACACAAACCCCCCCACACAGAGGGAGAGAAGGGAAGATGAAAGTGCATGCATTAGACTACGTATATGGCAAGTGATGTGTGGAAAACAACAATGAAATAATCTTCAACGATGAATTGAAGTAATTCTTTAGTTTCCCCCATTTTGTTCGACTCTTTCTATTCATTCCGATGATGCAGGACAAATATGAGCAACTGAAAGTAGGAACTGATGTACAAGTTGGTTCAGCTGCAGATGATCACCTATTCTTCAAGCCTAGTGGTGGATGGAGTCAGAAGGGCACTATTTACGGACTTGGAAGAGAGGGTCCTGCCATGTTTGAGAGACCGACTACCTCTAGGCGTACTAGCTGCAGCAGTTCATCGGCATATTCCTCCCCGATAGTTACCCAGCTCCAGGATCAATTACAATCGACACATAATGAGCTGCAGACGACTCAAGCTCGACTGCATTCGACAGAGGAGAGTTGAGGAGTACTAGGGAGGAGTTGAGTAGTATGAGAGAGGAGTTAAGTAGTACGAGGGAGGAGTTGCAAGCTATGAAGAAGCAGCTGGATGACCAAAGAATTGGACTGCTGGAGCTTAACGCTTAGTTTGATAGCTTCTCAGCACTCCTTGGCCACCCCACCCATGCAGATAACTCTCAGGCATCCTCATAGATGTAGGTATGTGTGGTTGTACCCTGTAACCTAGTTGAGTGCGTATTTGTAATTACTTAAACACTTGAATATGGACAATTAGTATGGGGACTTCATGTATGGCGAATAACCATTTTGGGTGAAGTTGCGAAAATTATTTGGACATTGAACTGTTATAGTTTTGGAATGCGAAATTAATTAAATTTTGGTGTATATTCGGATGCCATAGCACGTACCTCAATAGATAGTACTTACGGGTAATTATGGCCCGAACATGTAAATCGCATTATCTGTAAAATATGGGTGGTATGTTCAATAATGTTGAAGTGATGCAAACATTATGTAAAGGTTAGAGACCGAAATGAAAACTTAGGTCTCCATCTGAGAATGAAAAACGGTCTCCAATTTCACTTGAAGGGTGCCTCGGTCTCTAGCTGAGATCGAAAAGATAGCCGGTCTCCAATTGAGACCGAAGGTAACAGTCTCCACTGGAGACCGGTCCATTTTGGTCTCAAATGGAGACCGGCTAAATCTGGTCTCAAGTAGAGACCGTCTGGGTTGGTCTCAAATGGAGACCGGAAGACTTTGGTCTCAGTCAGAGACCAAATGCTTCGGTCTCTGATTGAGACCGGCCAATTTTGGTCTCAATTTGAGACCGGTCTATGTTGGTCTCAATTGGAGACCATTTTATCTCACACTCGGTCTCGAAATTTGAATTGCTACCAAACCTTTAGAGACCGCTACATTTCGGTCTCCAAAATTAAATGGAGACCGAATTTTCTGTTTTGGAGACCGAAATGATTCGGTCTCAAATGGATCGGCCTGCTGTAGTGAAGTAATTCCTAACATGCTGGAATTCACCTCATCAATGAGGAAAAGAACCTGAAAGGAGAAGAAAAAGAAAATTTTATAAGAAAAAGAGCTTTAATAAGCAAAGGGGAGAGAAATATAGAAGAAAATATTACAACAAACCATGTCCTAAAAAACGTAAATCTTTTAGGAAAGCTGCTTATTGTCCCACAGGGAAAAATAACTGCAAATGCTGGGCATGCAGAGTGATGAACCTCTATTTAGTCCCACTTTTAGCCCTTATTCAACTCATTTTCTCCCGCGTTTTCACGTTCGATCGTGTTAAGAAAGAGTCAAATCGGCCTCCTTTAGCGTACTTTTTACTCATATAACATCTTTCGATATTTTCAGGAACTTTATTAAAGAAATGAAAAGATGAACAACATTTAGTAGAAAGGAGTGCCAAGGAGGCGAGTTAAGCCGCGGAAAAGCATCGCATGGAAGTCCCGATGAACTGAACCCACGTACCACGGCCGAACCACGAAAACCGGCACAAGTGCTCGAGCCAGCCAAGTGGCACGGCTTGACCGTGCTAAGTGGCAGACCCATGCCACTTGTGCTGTTGTCAGTGGTTTCTGCCAGAAGTTTAGCACGGTGCCACCGTGCCTAGAGGCACTACCGTGCCTCCCCCATTCTGCGTCGCGACTTAAATTTCCTTCGGGGCTGTTTTGGGTCTCGGGCAGTTTTCCATTCAGTTTTTCTCTTCCCAGAACTCGTTTTAGGCAACTTTTAGGTTTTTGTTTAGAATTCTTACTTTCACTTTTACGCTATTAGATTGAAGATCTCTCCGTTTTAATTCATTCGATTAATTTTAGGTTCTTTTCTCTCAATTCTCTCTCCTCTCTTGTTCTTGATTATTTTGAGGTTTGTCATGTCTATTGAATTGAATGCTGTGGTTGTTGGTGAAAAGATGATTGTAGGCTAAATTCTTCAACTTAGATTGGGATTAACGTCGAATATGTATGGTTGAATCATGAATTGGCGCAATCCCCGCTTCCCCTTTGTTTTGTAATTACGGATTCTACTATGCACGTCATATGCTCGATGAAATGCTCGAAAAAGCATTCATCTTCCTTATTAAGGTTCAGGAGAGCGTTGAGAGACGAAACCTTTACCTAGTGCGACTTAGTGGACGATTAGAGTTTTAATATGAAAATAATTAAGATCTTAATTGGGATTTGAGATTGTAGACCTTGTAATCCTTCAACTTCTAGTCCCATGAGAATAAGCAAATATAGTTCTAGGATTAGTCTTCGACCCTTGAGAAAGGGAGGAGATAGACTTAATTGACAATCTAGTCATTCGTGATGCATGCTTGGGAATGTCTGGTAGGGCTAGTAACTGATTCACTAGCATACTCGTGCAGTTAATTCCAACCTAGATGCTTACTCTTCTGCTGTTTGTTTCACCTTTTTAGTTGTCACCATTCTCCTAGTTTACTTCCGAAAGTCCAATTGTGATTGCCTAGCTTGAATAGTTAAATTAGTTCTAGTAGTTGGAAGCAAGTTTCCTGTGGAATACAACCCATACTTGCCGTTGCTAGCTACAACTGGCACTGTGCACTTGCGGTATTTTTATCTCAACACAGAGAAGTAGGACATTTTGCTAATGAATGCAAAAATAGGAAGAATAACCAGCTTATCGAGACCTTGGGTAGTCTAGATTATGTTGAGCTTAGTGAAGATGAGGCATCAGACCTAGCTCTAAATAACAACAAAGGAATTGTTAAAATTATCTTGGACAATGAATATGAAGAAAGCGATTATGAAGAAACAAGTCATATGATGAAACATGGCTCAATTAGTCTTGGTAATTTTCAAGAAGAGGCGTTTGTTGTAGACAATCATAACGAGAAAGTCAAAGGAGATTTGGTCCTTCCCATAATCTAAAAGGACATGATCTATAAAAAATCCAACTTTCAATTAAAGGATAAGTATGTTTATAAGATGATGGAAGGAGATCGAGCAATCAAAGATATTGAGTATGATGTGGGAGAAGTTAATCTCATTAGTTGGGAAAACATCATTAAGCATAACAAACGTAAAAGGTATAGGTATATATATGTTAAAAGTGTCCAAGTTCAAATTACTCCATTACAATATTATGGCAAAGATATTGACCTTTATGCCTTTCTCTGTGATATTAAGCATACCAAATTTAATAATCAAATTATCATAGGGATTAAGACAACTTATGCAATGGATCAGTAGGATTTAATTATTAACTGGATATTTTGTGAGGCTAAAAGATGAATTTGCTAAAAATTTTCTGTCCCTTAAAATAAAAATAGTTGGGATGAATATGAAAAGAAGAGGATATCCATTAAGGATATTTTGAAAAATTACCTACAAATTAGATAATAGTATAGATCCAAAGCTTAAGGTCATAATGATAGAGGCAGAAAAATTTAAAAGTCCTACTCCTATGCAAAAGATTCAGAGGATTAAATCCAATCCACATAAGATAAAAATTGATCATTGGTGGATATCTAGCTTTGCCAAACCTATAAAAATCAACTAGAGCAATGTAATAAAAATTGATGAGAATGGTAAATAACCATAAAGTCTCAATTATTAAGAAGTATGAGTACAGGATCAGAATAGGAGCAGGATCTTCATCAAAAGAAGAGTTTAAAGAAGATGACACAATTAGTATGACTAGTGAAATAAGTAGAATGAGTTTCGAATCTGCAAGACACAGTGTAGACCGAAGTATGAGTCAGATAGAAACGTTATTGGGTATAAAACAAGAACTGTTAGTGAACCAATTTATGAGGATGAATTAGTCAAAAACATAACTATGGAGATATGCTATGAAGTCACCAACACAAATTCTACTAGCATCTATATCCCAATAAATGTATGCTTAGAAGAATATAATAAATATGAGTTGTGTGCCTACATTGATAGTGGTTGTTCTGTATGCTTTGGGAAAAGATCATTATTTTCAGAGTTTATGTGGAAAAGAGCTAAATATCCTTTAGAAGTAAAGATAGTTGATAATAGCATTATGAGTCATAATGAAGCCATAGAACGGTTATCCATAGAATTAGGAGGAGTTTAATATGTTATACTAGTTTTATGGGCTTCTGATCAACCCTCTTATGATATGATTATTGGAAATAATTTTCAAAGATTATATTCTCCATGCATATAGACTATAAACCAAATAATATTCATAATTAATGGTCACTCAGTTCATATTGAAAAATTAAGCAAGGCTTACACTCATCAGAAAATTGAGTTTACATGCAGCCACTGTGGTGAGAAGGTAATGCATGCATAACGTGAGATATCATTGATAATCTCACTACTTAAGTTATCTATAAAAGAGCAGATTGATTCACAACAAGAGCAATTATGTAAAGAACGCTACTTTGATAATCCACTAAAATTTCAGGATAAAGATAAGATATTTGCAAAAATTACATTGTTAAATCCTAATCTATTATTCGAGTCAAACAAATTGTGTATAGACACCAAGACATCCAGAAATTTGACACAAATCAAAGAATTTTTGGGTAAAGGATTAATCAGTAATAGCAAAAGTTCTCACATCAGTCCCGCTTCATGATAAGAAATCATGCAGAAGAAAAAAGAGAAAGACAAGAATGGTAATTAATTATAAAAAACTTAATAATAATACTGTCTTTTATGATTATTATATTCCTAACAAAACTATCCTTTTCAATAGAATTCATGGAGCCCCTTGGTTCTTAAAATTGGGTTACAAAAGTGGTTATTGGTAGATTAAAATGGGTGAGGAAAGCATTTCTTTAATTGCATTTAGTGCCCCACAAGGACATTATGAATGAATATTAATGTCAATTGGTCCTAAAAATTACAGCTCAAATATTTCAAAGAAGAATGGATAATGTTTTTGAAGATCTTAATCATTTTTGTTTAGTTTACATCGATGATATCCTTGTCTTTTTCAAAACAATAGAATAGCACAAAGATGATGTCTTAGCTGTCACCTAAAGATGCATTGATTATGGTATTATACTTGGTAAGAATACGTGCATTTACGCTAAATAAGAAATTGAGTTCTTAGGCTTAGAGATAAAAACTGGAAAGATCATCCTACAAAAGTATATTTTGGAAAAAATACAAAATTTTCTGAAAAGATTGAAGATAGAAAGCAATTAGAAAGGTTCCTTAGATTCCTTACATATGCTTCAGATTTCGTTAAAGATTTAGCCAAGTTGAGAAAACCATTGCAGCAAAAACTCAAGAAAGACGTAAGTTAGACATGGACCACTAATGATACAAAGACTATTCAAAACTTTAAGAAGATGTGTAAAAGTCTTCTTGTTCTTAATTTGCCTAGTGAAGAAGATGATTTAGTGCTTGAGATAGATGCCAACAATGAGCGGGAGTGCAGTACTCAAAATCAAGAAATGAGAAAAACTCTGCAAATACTGCATTGGAAGTCTTAATGAGGCAGAACGCAACTATCCCATGATGAAAAAAACAAAATCCTTGCAGTTGTAAGGGGAATTGAAAAGTTCTTTAATCTTTTTAACCCCAAATCTTTTCTTATTTGAACCGATTGCAAAGAAATACTCAGTTTTGTGAAAAAAAATTTATCAAATATGCAAGCGCAAGGGCAACTTCTGTGTTGGCAATTGTGGTTTAACCAGTTTTTCTTCTCTATTGAACATATACAAGCATCGAAAAACTCTCTGGCAATCAGCTTAACTCGAGAACTCGCCAATAACGATCATCAAAGCATAACTCTTGCCAGAAAAGGAAAATTTCATAATGAAATATCATTATTACTAGAACGGGTGATGTTGGTTTCCCGGTAAATTCAATCTCTCCAAATGACATTGTCATTAAACTTTGAAAATACGGAATGATACTTTACTTTATAGAAATCCCATATCCGAAGTTCCCATTTTTCTCAACACTAACTAAATTTTAGTAATGCATGTTCCGAAGAATCCATTGGATTCTTACATCTCCTAATGGTCCAACAAAAATTTTATTTAGCAGATGCCTAAATTTGGAGGTACATGGTGTATTAATCGAATATGAAAATGGAAAAGCCAAACTATCCCATTATCTTGTTCAGGTTGTTGATCACGATGATCTCTATGATCAACGACAAAAATGGTTTCCTGAACGATGAGAATTAGTCACTGATCCTACTCTCGCAAGAGCCATCGGTTTTTATAATTTTTATCATCAAAGTTGGGCATTAATTGAACAAGAAAAAACATTAATGCATTGTAAAAACACTACTTTTGTCTACGACAATAAGTTAAAGAATACATGAAGGTGGAATGAGCAGTTTCAGAAGATATTTTTGATTATCTCTTTGATGTAAGAACTGAAAAGTTCTTATCAAAGAAAGGGAAGAAATATCTTCTTGAATTATTTTAGAAATGGGGTCCAGAGCATCTTAAACAACTTGATGAAGATTTTGATGATTATCCACATAATAAAGGTCTGGAGGATATAATTGGAAATGAAGGTGCGTAGAATCTCAATAATGATGACGAGTCTTATCATCATTAAAAGCTCTGAAAAGTGGTTATTTTATTATTGTACTATTTTGACAAGTGTTAAATCTATAAAATAAAACAGTGTACTATAGCCATCGGTGTATACCATGACCATGGAAAAAATCAATGTGTACTGTAGCCATATGAAAAGTCATTATGTACTGTAGCTATTAGGGCATCCTATGTACCCACACCCCCTCTATAAAAGGAAAGGTCGAGCACTAAGAAGGGACACAGTCATTTGAGCATTCTTGAGTAAAAGAGAATTATGCTTAGCTTAAGTCCCTCTTTAAATCTTTCTACTGTAATATTTTCACTTTTAAGCTTTCAATAGAAGAAGCTTCCCAATAGGGAACGTCATTCAATCAAACATTATGTCTTAAATATTATAATTTCTTGATTAAAGTTTCACTATCCTTAAAAAAGATTAAAAAACTTAATTAGTGACTACGGTCCGAAGTAGGAAACAAATTAGATCTGTACTTTACCTGATCTAAGGAAGGTGGGATTGAGATTAGCAATCTCTGTAAACTGGAAGCTAGAGGAACGCCGGAATCCAGTGGCAACTAAGTTCAGGTAATGATCGAAACTCTCTAATTAAGTTTTAATTATTTTGCTAAGCACGATAGGCCGCTAATCATGGAAAATATAAAATTTGAAATATAAGTAGTAGATTGTGATAACTAGTACTATTAAAGTTATTATAAGAAGTCTAAACATAAATATAAACCTAGTTTTACAAAACAGTCCAAAACTTTGAAGTATTTACATTTGGAACCCTTTAGGGACCTAAAAATAAATATTTGTGACCCAAAAATCAGATAACCCAAACTTTTGTGCTCCAAAAATCATTTGCGCTTCCCATAGATATTTTTCTAAAAACGTGGTATCAGAAAATCATTTCACCAAACCTCGATGGACCGAAAAGCAATTTATTCTAGTATTTAGCTCATCCACAATCAGTAGACTTATTAGCAAATTAAGAATAAAACCTAAGCTTTGCCAATACCGCAACTGCATCACAAGTATCGTCCAAGCTTGTAGACTTAACTCATCGAAGTTCCTAAATTAATTCTCAAGCTCACATTGACAACAATCGTTGAATTAATTTCCAAATTTACACCAAGAATGCTCATCAAATTAATTCAAGACAACCCACTTCCCTCCATACTTTCACTCCCTCGTGCTACACCATGCTCACAATGACCATCTTTAATCTAAATTTTGCTAGTTAATATTTTATTACTTTTAAATTAGCCCGCCAATTCTTATTAACCCAATAATTTTTTAATCTCCTAAGTGAATTCAATTCCTGCCTTTCTTGCTTCTCACCTTTAGTCCCAAAATCATTAACATCATTATTCAAGAACACCCCTTTAACATTATAATCTTGTAATGTAATTTAGCCCTGACCCTTATCCCATAATTTTTAAAACAATCAAGATTGTTGTATTTCTCGCCTTTCCTCTTCGCCACCATCCTCACCTTTTTCTAAAAGGGTAAACATGTCCAACCCATTAAACCCCCATCTTACGGATCACCAACGGGCCACAATGGGCCGGGGAGGGGGAAAACTACTTTGGATACCAAAGCCCAGACAACAAGCCTAGGAACTAAGTCCAATTGTACAATTGCACAAAGCATAACATATACATTTTCCCTTAGTTGAACTCGGGTGAAGAGCGTGGAAAAGGCAACACTTAATCATATGGCCAAGTGCTCTTCGGTCTCCACCATCCTCACTAGGCAATCAAGCTTATGGCACACACCCAACAACATCACACACGTACACATATACATCTCATTACTTTTATTCAACTATTATTAAAATTTATCTGAACCCTATTAAATCAAAACAACTAAGCTTGAATTTTCATTGAAAACACAAACTCTAAAGCACCATATTTACTCTCGACTCCTAAGCATCCCAATTCAATTCCAACATCCAAAAGTCCAAGGAAATTACATATTAATACTCACCAAAGCTAAATACATTATCTACCACAAAAATTCAATCATAAAACAATAAAAATTAAATTAAGAGAGTTAGGGTTTCCTCTTCTCACCCACTTGAGTACACAAGGAGAGATGAAGAGTGGAGGGTGACGGTAGCGAATGGACGGCGAAATTGGCTGGCAACATCGGGTAGGGCTACAATGCTGAGGTGGTGCGCAGCTGGGCAGTGGTAAAGAAACCAAGCAGGGGGTGTGTTCTCGGCAGGAGCGAACAGGGAGAAAGGGGGGCGTGTTATGGGTATGGGGCGTTTAAGTCATCTTATTTTTTGTTGGGTTTTTGTTTTCCTTTATTGCTTTGATTCTTTTATGTGTTGGAAATTTAGGGGAAAATCTAGATTTTTTTTATTTTAACTATTTAAAAACTCCTCCATTTTTTCACCTAATATATGTATTTTTGGGCTAATGTTCTCGGCTAGATTTTGCGGATTAATTTTTACACCATTTGATGTAAACTTTGGAGGAAAGAATTTTTATTTTCAATTTATTACTCCATGCACTCTTTATATATATACATATATATATATATACACACACATACACACACACACATACATAGATATACATATACATATATAATTTTTTCCAAAATTACCCATTTAATAATTAGGCTAATTTCATTTAGTTATCATTCAAGTATTTATTAATATTTTGAATGAATTATTCAGGAGCATAACGGAACTCATTTTGAGGTCACTCTGTCGATTCAACCTGCAATTGCTATATATATATATATATATATATATATATATATATATATATATATATATATATATATATGTATATATAAAATACTAAATGGAAATGCAGCGTCTAACTTAATTAAATCGCAATTGAGGTAATTCAAGGTAATTAACATAATTTGAGGTTCGGACCATTACAATATCCATTGCTAAGACCTAGAAATAGGCGACAATTGACTTATCCGTCACTAAATTTGCCGTTGAATCTAACGACATCTGTTTTGCAGCACTCTATCGCTATTTTTGTCATGGTCAAGGACGGATGTAGTTTCCGTTGCTAATTTCCCTTGGTATCTAAGACTTTTTTTTAGTGAACAATTCCAAGTTTTCACTGGGATACGATATGGGCCCACATCCTTTAAGTTATTCTTTGCAGTCGTGCAGGCGTAGGAGAGAGTTAGGGAGATTATTTTAGATAATTGAAGTTCGACTATGATTTACTCTTCTCTTCACTTATTAGTTAATAAAAAAAAATTACAAGACATGAATTTAGATCCAGGTATTTCGAGATACAGATGACTTTGCATACATTAACACAAAAGATTACAAATGAAATCAAAAAAATTAATTTTAAAAAAACAATGTCGGAATCTTTTTTTTTTCCGGTTGAAAAAAGCAAGTTGTGTCATTGCATTGATAAAGTGTTCATAAGTACATAACTCGAAATTGGGCTAAGACACACTCCTAGCCAAACCTGCTCTGTTCCTGAATGTAACACTCTAGCAATATGATGGGCAGTAGTGTTTCCATCTCTTCTAACATGAGACCAAAAACAATACTTAAAATGACAACTAAAGAGGACAAGGTCATCACTAATTAGATCCAATTCGCTGAGGTAAGAGGAGGGATTATTTAATCTCTAGATAAAAGATAAACAATCCGACTCAATCATGATCTTCCGATAATTGAGACGATTCGCTAGTTGAGCTTCATAATAGGCTGCTTTTGCCTCTGCTACTGTCGCCATCCATGTCACTTTGATCCTCTTCATTGCTGCCAAGACTACGTACCGTTCCTTGATCATCTCTCGCTACCACCCCTAAACCAAGCCACTCATCGTCTTGGAGAGCTACATCCACATTGATCTTCACAACCCCTGCTGTAGGTGGCTTTTAGGTCTCTGAAAGGGGTAAGTTTCTTTCCCCCGTCGTTGGCTTGATCTTCACAATGTCAGAATCTAAATGCTTGGTTTCTTTTGTTCCTTGATTTTACTTGTTTTTTTTTTCAAACAACATCAGAATGAAGATGATTCCAATTATGAAAAAAAAGGAAGCAAATCAAGCAAAAAAGAAACCAAGCGTTAAGTAATAGAAAGTATCTATTCCTACAACTCCTAAATCTCCCTTCATTCAATCTTAATTCATATATTCCATTCTCCCATGATAACCACAAATCACTATTATCTTCTATACATCCTCAAAATTTCCAACAGTGATATCAGAGTGACCACTCAATGTCAAGTTCCCAGCTAAGGGTATTGAGGCTTAAAATATAGGCCTGCAACTTAAAAATAAGTTGATTAATTGCTGTGTCAAGATCGGTTGAAATTCAATGCAATATGTAACTAATTTTAGGAGGGCACCACAATTCTACTACTCCTAAATCCAACGTAATTGGCACCACGAGATCAACCTGATTGAACAGCAGAAATTTGAATAGGAAACACATCAAGTAAACTAACCATAAGTGAGATAGTTTACTTCAGCACAAACTATTGAGTACATACAAACTCCCTAAACAATTTTGTAGGTACTTTTAATAACATTATCTACATAGACTCAATTAAATGATGTGTAACCTGATGCCTTTCATTTCTCACGATAGAACAATCTTACCCAAGATCTACACAAACGTAACCAAATTTTATTTGGGGAGACTATTGACTACAACATGCCTTTGTGTGTGTTCAGTGAATCTCACAGGCGGCTAGAGCTTAACAATATCCCTCGTGCTCTACAAGGTCAACAGTACATGAGCACACATTGGTTTTCTCATAGTTGTGGATAATGATTTTATCGTGTTCATTTTCCATGGGATTCTGGAAAAAGGCCAAAATGCAACCAAAAAAAAAAAAAAAAAAGTAGTGGTGATGGCCGTGACTTGTCAATATACGCATTTTCCAGACCACACATTATTTTTACTTGTAGACCTGATAAATGGGTCATTCGATTTAGGCATGGGTTGGGTTAATTTGGGTTGGATTATGTTTGGTATCAAGCTATATTTCAGGTCGGTTCAGTTTGAACAGGGCGAACGTTGGTTTGGGTGGACTTCGGGGTAATTGATGTTTTGTCCAATAAGCTTGTCATGCAAAAATAAGCAACTTTGTTGGAAATTTCGGATCAGGTATGGTCGATTCGGGTCAATTCGAATTTTGGATCCATTTTCAGATGAGCTTATTTTAGATGTCGAGTTGGGTATCGGTTCGAATCATTCGATTCGAGTTTCGAATCTCGGATCAATTTTACCATACCTATTTACTTGTAGTTGTGGATAATTATTTTATGGTGTTGATTTTCTGTGTGATTGTAGAAAAAGGCAAAAATAAAACCAGAAAAATAATAATAATAATAATAATAATAATAGTGATGGCCATGACTAGTCAATGTAGCTAGGCATTTTCCAGATAGGGGACCCTCTTTTGTTTTCATGCAAAGAATGAAATTTCAATGAAGCTTGAGAAATCACTTCCAACCGACCTTAAAAACAATGATGGTGAGATATCATTAGTCTGTCCTTAGCCTTCCCTTTCCGGCCACCCCTTTCTGGTTTCTTTCCACTGTCAATTTCCGTCAATCTTTTTGAGCGCTTTAGTTCATCACGTTAATTCAATACATATACTATTTTAGACTAGTGAATACATGACTCCTATTGAAATAAATGCAAGGTAATTTCAGATTAAAAATGCCATGAGATCTTGGTCCATAGTGTTAAATTACATAACAGTCAGTATTATATGAGATCGTCTAACATTAGACATATCATAAAATAGATATTTTTGTGTAATTTTAATAATAATCGGGATACTACAAAAACGCTGCCAATCTCCGACGGAAAAAGCGACGGCGTGGACACCCGTTGGAGGAGATCAGAATTTCCGACGGAAACGCCGTCAGAGTCCGACGGAAATCCAAATTTCCAACGGAATCTGCTCCCGTTCACAAATCCGACGAAAATTCTGCGGAATCTGTTGGAGATTCCGTCGGAATTTCTGGCATGCATTTCAAGGAAATTTTGAATCGGGTCTTAAAGGTTTCCATGAGAGCGAGGGAGGCATTTTGGGGCATTTTTTGACCGTGAAGAGAGAGAGCAGGAGCAAGGAAGAGAGAGAGAGGGAGCAAGGAAGAGAGAGAAGGAGGAGGATGTTCATGGTTTTCGGTAGCCGATGATCCGAAAAAATTATTGTCGTCGCTTATAATTTAACGGTAAGTCATTTGTTTTAAGTTAATTTGCTTTTTGAAATTGAAATATTTAAGTTAATTAGTTTTTCTATGGTAGTAAATTTGTTATAAACGGGTTTAAGAGTGCCGCTGCCTTCAGTGCCGCCATCATCGTCCCTGCTAATCCGCTTTGATTTTTGGGTATTTAAAAGTTAGTGGAATTGTTGTATTTTGAAATTATATATATTAATTTGATATGTGTTATTCACTTTTGTAAAATTTAATTTTCAAGCATATTTGTATAGTTTATCTAATTTATTTTTTTCATAAAATATGGATGTGAATTATGTTAATTTTTTATTTAATTTGTGAAGTATATTTATCTGAATAAGTGGGATAAAATATGATAAGTATGGACATTTATAATAATTATAAAATTATTATAAAATATTGAAATATGTTAAACATGTATAATGTGTTTTGTTTCAGTGAATAATTTAAATTTGCTAAGTATGTTTATTTTTTGTTTGATTTGTGCTATATATTAATTTTTTGTAAGTATGTGAAGTGTATGTTTTTTAAGATATGTATAACTTTTTGTATGATTTGTTTGATATGTTAAGAATTTATATTTTATTTTTGTAATTTTAAGGTGTATTAAGTATATATTAATTTAAGTTTGCTCAGCATGTTAATAGTATTTTATTATTTGCTGATACTGCAACCCAAGTGGTATACCTTAAGTACCCTGAGGGGATACCAGGAAAAGCGAATTGGTGGATAGCAATATTGAACAAATCTCGCGGTGCCCCTAAAGATGAGGATAATTTAGAACTTGCCTATCAACAGTTAGAAATGACAACCATGAATGTGGACAACGTAATAGCCACAACGTTAGTTGATGAAATTGCACAAGCTGATGATGTTGATGGACATGATTGGGGTGATAATCATGATGGAAATGGTGAACATGATGATGACTATGAAGAGGATGAAGAAGGTGAATGGGATGATGAAGCTGAAAACACTGATGATGATGATGATGATGAAGGAGATATGACATTGCAAAGTGATGATAATGACGATGACGATGCGTCCCACAATGGTTGATTTAATCTTTTGGTTGTATGGATATTTATGCATGTTTATGTACTTTTTTTTTAATTGCAAGTTGGGAAAAACAATTGCACATGTATACTGTAATTTTTCACTGACAATACTATGAATATTTGCACTACTGTATTTTGTTTCTATTTTGTTCTTATTTATTAGATGCTTGGAGTAAATGGTAAACGTGGTCGATGCCGAACGGTTAGGAATGGTGCAGGTAGAGGAGCACCACAACCGACCCCACAGCATGATCCTGCTGAAAACTATGGAATAAACACCTTCAGTGGAATGTTTGGAGGTTTTCTTGATCCAACTCAGCCGTTCAGAAATTATTTTGGTAGCATGAATGAGCAACCATATATGCAACCACCTTTTTTGGTGTAGGTATGCGGTCATCTATCCAACCTAATAATCCTTACATCTATGGTATTTCAGCTACCCTATTAGCTTATCAACAATTTGGCACTGTTAGCCCACATTACAACAGTGATCAGATTGTTGGTCAGTCTAGAATGCCAAGCTACTCAGTCCACAGTGAAAGGGTCCAAAATGAATGGGTAGGAAGAGATAGACAAAGTCCTGCACCTGATAGTGAAGCTGCAAGTACAAATAATAAGATATATTTACAACCTGATGGTGATACGTAAGTTCACCATAAATTTTCTAACTTCTTCAGTAATCATATTCTTTTAATGGCTACAGTAATTAATTTTAACGAATTTTTTTTTATTCTTAGTTTTGTTTCATATCAGGGCGTAGTTCAAAAAATTGTTGAAAGCTTTGCAGGTAAGTATCCGCGTCCTTGGACTACGTGGGGGAAAGTTCCACAATCTCAGTGAGACATATGGTTTAATGTGTTCAAGGTTAATTTTCTATACAATGAATTTGAAAGTCGTCATTAGATTGTTTGAGATGTTTACTAATATACTTCAACTTTGTTATAGAAACACTTCTACTGGCATCCAGATAATGAAATTCAGATACGGCGTAACTTTGAGTATAGAGGTGCAACTCGACTTAGAGACATTCTTGGATATGCCAGGACGTATAACAAAAAGTCGAAGTGGTTACCTCCTAGTGTTTGGAATGATATACTCAAACATTGGAGTGAGGATGACAAGTTTAAGAAATTGAGTCAACAAAATAAAAAGAATAGATTGAGTGATGCATAAGGTTTTGGTCCTTCGTTACATACATGTGGCTCAATTCCAATTAGTGAAAGGAAGAGGCACCTGGTAAGTAATGTTCTTATTAATAAGTGTATTTTCGATATACAATATATAGTAAGGATCGAGGTTTTGGTCCTCCTTTACATTTGATCACTCGTTACATTGTATTTTTTGTCGGCCAAAACAATAGGTAGGCAACCCATATGTGAGGAACTGTTTAAAGTCACTCACTGCAAGATCAAAGACAAAGTTTTCATTGATAAAAAATCTACAAAAAATACATAAGTTTGGTATATTTTATTCAGACATTATTTATATGTTATAATTGTTGCTTTAGTATGTAATAGATTATTTTTGACAACTTTTAGCAGGATCATCATAACAAATGGGAGGAGTACACTCAAGCTGCAACTAAAGAGGGGTCCCAACTGCCCCTTATGACTCCGGAAGAGTTTTGGGTTAAAAAAAGTCTGGACAAAAAAGAACCTGTATACGATTTTGTGACAGAGGTGGTCAAGTTGAAGAAATCAACTATAATTGCAGCTGCACGTCACTCATCAACTGAGCATTTTGATCTAAGAGAGCAAGCACAACTCCTTAATCAGAGCATTACCAAACAAGCAGATATTATAATTCAAATTGCCAAGAAACAGGGGAAGCCAGAGCGCATTATGAAAAAAGTTTTGAAATTTCTTAAAGGATAAAGTGCAGGTTCTTTCAGCCTAATCGACTTGAACACTGATGATGAGCAGGACTCCTAAAATGACAACGATGATCCCACAAAATTATTTGAATCTGATTAATTTATATCATCTGCCTATAGATTCAAAAGAATTATGGATGTTGTCATTAATTTTTAACTTAGCACATTTCATTTTTAGATATAAAAATTTATATTTTGTAATTATATTTAAGCTCTTTATTTATTTTTTAGGAGCGAAAATTTTTTTAAAGCGAAAATTTTTTTTGGAGGGGAAGAGATTTCCGACGGAAATTCTGATGGAAGCCTCTTCTCCTCTGTAAGTTGCCTGCAACCTCAAACAGTGGCCGACGGAATTTCCGGCGGGGTAATTCTGTCGAAAATCCTGTCGGATCCCGTCAGAAAAATTTCTGCGACGAGTTAATTCTTGACGGGGGATTTGGCGTCGTATTTTCCGTCAGAAACGTAATTTTCCGTCAGAAAATTAAACTTTTTTCGTCGGTAATTCCACTACAGATAGTATATCTAGGGATAACTATAATAAAAGTTACCACTAGATTAAGTATTGGTCTTCCTTCAATTAAAATATCATTCTAAAACTCATTACTGCAAATCTTTTAAAAAGCCAACCCTGAATTAGTTCGCCACATAATAACTTGTTGTCTTAAATTACCGCAAGTGCGCAGTGTTGTTACCGGTAAGTACAGGTTGTATCCACAGGAAACTTACTTTCAACTACCAGAACTAATTAATCTACTCAACCCAGGTAAATCAAAGCTGTAGATTTGGATATAAACTACAAGAATGGTAACAACTAAATATGATTGAATAAGACAGTAGAATAGTAAACCACTTAGGTTGGAATTAACAGCACGATTATGCTAACGAATCAATTACTAACCCCATCAGACAAACCTAAGCCTGCATTATGAGTGGATAGATTGTCAATTAGATCCTTCTCCTCCTTCTCTCAAAGGTCGAAGACTAATCCTAGAACTATAGTCACATATTCTCATAGGACTAAAAATTAGAGGATTATAAGGTCGACAATCTCGAATCCCAATTACAACTTCAATTATTTTCATATCAAAATCCTAATTGTATACTAAGTCATGCTAGGTAAAGATTTCATCTCTCAACAGTGCCCTAAACCCGAATACAGGTGGATGAGTGCTCTCTCGAGTAATTCATTAAACACATGGTGCGCATAGTAGAAATCATAAATGCAAACTTGGAGAAACTAAGGGTTTGGGGCTAAATCATGATTCAACTAGACATAATCATCGTTAATCTCAACCTAAGTTGGGAGATCTAGCCTAGAATCATATTTAAAACAACAATCACAAAACCTAATTCAATAAACATGATAAATGCAAAACCCTAGAATAATAAAGATGAAAGAAGAGAGAATTTAGAGAACAAACTTGAATTAATCGTGCGAGGAAAGATAGAACAATCTTCAATGCTAGCAATTCAATCCAAAAGTATTCAAAAAATCTCCTAACAAAACCTAGAAATTGCGCTCTCCAAGAAAAAACAAGATGACCTTCGAACAGCCCCTGAAAAAGTAATTAAGTCGCGAAGATGGAAGGGTGTTACGGCCGTGCCACCTGGCACAGGGTACCCATGCCATATCTCTGGCCATGCCCTATTAGAATCTTGGTGTGGCATGGTCGTGCCATATGGCACGGGATGTCTGTGTTAAATCAGTAGTTCCCTTGGATGAAGCTTCAACCAACCTCTTCATTGACTTGAAACTCATCTCCTTGTCCCTCCTTTTTCCCGATATTAACAGATCTCTCGTTTTCTCAGCAGAAACTCCTAGAAATATGAAGAACCACTGCATGAGCATAATTTAAACCAAAGGAGGCTAGTTTGACCCTTTTCTCATCAAGATTAAACATGAAAACAATAGAAAAAATGGTCAACTAGGGACCAAAATGATGTCAACATAGATGTTTATCAACCTTCCCATGCTTATTTCTTACTTATCCCTAGCTAAGCAAGACTAACTCATGAATGATCAGAAAAATGGAGATAAACCTCCAAACATGCCCTCCTCAAAGAAGAGATAATAAGTGATTGATAAAAAAAACCATGCATCAAAGACGACCTAGTCAAAGTGTTCAAAATATTTTTCAAAACAACACATACACCACCATCTATAAATAACCTTACCTAGATGCAACACACCAAACAACCCAAATATTTACTCAATGTGTTTGGAATGTAGAGATGTACTCAATACTCAAATCAATCATGCAACCTACCATATGCTTAGCAAGGCTCTCTATTCTCCACCACTCATGCAAAATGCAAAGATGTCAATCATGATGACTTTCAAGAGTGTTGTAATGGGATTAATGTTATGCAGTAAGAAGGGGAATCATTATAGAAAATGTAGAGCTACTAACAAAAGAGACTAGGGGGTGCAACAACAAAAATTCACTTCACACCTCTATTGAGAATGAGATCAAATCCCACAAAAAGAAACCATGGTGAAAGGGTTGATTAAACTTATTAAATGAAACACCATGCCACACACTCATTGACAACTTTTCTTTTTTTTCACTTTTATTTTTTTCTTCTAAATTTTCTCTTTTCCTTTTTTTTTCCCCCGAGAAGCAACAACAAGAGTGTGAGAGACATGGGAAATGCACACTCAACTCATACTCCTTCAAAACCAACACCACAAATGGAGGGCATCCAAATAGATGGAACTAATCTCACAGCATACCCAACTAGATGTAGAAGTGTTGCATCCACTAGACTTTAGCTAAGATATGAGGATTATGCATAGGCCAGAGGTATAGTGAATAAAGTGCAACAAGAAACAGGGGAAATGCTCAAAGGTTAGCAAGGGGAACAACTCACATCAATGGGTGGCCTTTAGGCTCATGTGGTTAAGCAGAACAAAGGGGGCCTCAATCATATTAACATAATGCACCTTCCAAACGTGATCTCAAAGAGAAACATGCCAAGTTCTAGAGATGCATTCATGGATGAGTCACACAAGAAAGAAAATATGAGACTATATGTAAAAAATAGTTAATAGGCTCAACATCTCACAGGAAAAATCTACCACAGTCAATGCAACTCACACAAAAATATCATGTATTGAGGTCAATCATACCAAGCTACATGAATCTCAAGAATGAGTGGCGCACAACAGAAGACAAAGCAACTGCAGATGGCAATGTCCAACAATTTCGCGAAATTTTACACCAAGACAAACCACACCTGAGCACACAATCTATTCAATCAATCAATCAGTACCCCTTACATAATCATCATGGGAGGGGTTTTCACAAACTTTTATTTCAATTTTTTTAATTTTTCAAAAGCAACAAATCTGACTAGGAAAGCAGTAAAATACATAGAGAATAATGAAGAGAAGGGTAAGGATGGGTACCTGGAAAGCTTAAGAATGCTCAGCTCGATCATTCCTCCTGTTGCGATCCAAAATTTGACCTATATGCTCTAAACTATATGCTCTGTTAAATGACAACAAATGCAGAAACAACCAAATAAACTACATGAAGTGCTATCTATATGATGCAAATGTAAGAGATATCATTCAAATCCTACCCCATCATCTACAAATTCACCCAATGAGCTACAAGCTCACTCCACTATACTTAAGACTTTTATTGTCCTCAATGAAAGGACACACAAAGTAGCAAAGGGAGAAAGACTCATAGGATAAGAGAGAAATCGGGGAAGGGGGAAAATAACGACATCCCATTTTTGAGGAAAAAAATGAAATACTTAGGTTACCTCTCAAGAAGCGCTTGTTTTAGGTCCTTAGCTTGACCTTTACCTCCAAATGGTAGAAGATAGCGATAAGGAAAGTGGACTATAGAGATATGAAATGGTGGTAATGGTGGTGTAGGGTCCACTAGCTCCCCAGTATAAGCAGAAGTGATCCCAAGACTGGTTGAGATTGGCAGAGGAAGATCCAAATATTGTAGACCTCATATAGGGACCCCCATTCCTATCAGACATCTCGGTCCTGAAAACAGCAACGAATGGGGCCAAACATAAAGGGACTGTAGGAGATGAGTGAGTAGTAGGAGCCGGAGATGTTATGTGTAGAGAGAAACAGAAATCTAGCTACCCTCTCCCAACATAGCTTGAAAGACATGGTACTAGCCTGTATATTAATCATCGCCCTTGCTTTGGTGAGGAATGGCTTCCCCAAAATGATAAGGGCCTGGGTGCTGTCCTCCAGATCTAGCACTATGAAATCACATGGGATAAGAAGCTTGCTCACCTAAACTGGAATGTCTTCCAGAATACCTACAGGTCGCCTGATAGAGCGGTCTATTAGTTGTACGGCCAGGTCGTTAGGTGCCAGGTCCATCAGTTTAAGCTTGTTGTAGAGTGAAAGAGGCAGTAAGCTTACACTAGCTCCTAGATCACAAAGAGCGCTCTCAATCTGCAAATCCCCTGTAGAGCAGGGTATGAAGAAACTACCAGGATCCTGCAGCTTCGAGAGTGTCTTGTTCTGTAGAACTGCACTACTCACCTCTCTAATAGGGACCTCTGTGATTGTTATAGGTTCGCCTTTATTGGAAAGAAGTTTTCTTAAAAATCTCAAATATGCTAGTCCTTCCTTAAGGACGTTCAGGAAAGGAGCATTAACATAAATCCTCCTCACCAGATCCAGGAATCTCGCGAATCTGGGCTCAAACTAAGATGGCTTAGCCCACGCCACCTTCTGAGGGTAGGGTATAGATGGCTAATAGAGACGGATTGGAGATGAAGAACTGATCTTCGCATTTAAACCTAAACTCGCCTAATCCTCCCCCTCCTCTGTTCCTATGGAAATAGAAACTAAAACAACCTCCTGAATAACCATCACAGGGCTCTCCACTAACCTTCACCTGCTGTAAAGATGGCATTGATGTGTCCTCCGGGGTTAGTCTTAGGTTGGCCTGGCCGTTGCCCCTAAGGTCTGGATAGACTGCTAACTTGCTGAGCTATTTGTGCAATCTGAGTGTCCATTACCCTCTGGTGTGAAGCCATAGCGTCAAACTTAGAGTTCTGCTGATTAATGGACTCACTGAGGGTTTCATTAGTCTTGGTTTGGGTCTGAATGAAACGCTCCATAAGATTTTCCAAACTGGACTTTGGCTGTAGGGGTTGAGGAGGTAGGCTGTAGGGAGCTCTATACTGGAACCCAAGTGGCTGTATAGTATTCTGAAGTTTAGGGTTGGGGTTCCTATAAGGGAGTTAGAATAGCTCTTCAACCCAAAACTATGAGCATTAAGGTATGAATTATTCTGCGGTGATGTTGGATTGGAAGCATGCATGGCGTTAGCGTGCTCAATGAAAGGGGAACTGTTGTAGCACTCAATAGATGTATGCTCTTGCACACTACAGGTCTCATAAATAGCATGAACCCTAACCAATGGGCCAAAAAAAGAACCGCTTGATGCATGGGAGGTATCAACTTTGTTGAGCCTCTGCGCCAGTGCATCCACCCTACTGACCAGCAATGTCATTGCATCCACCTTATACTTGTCATTGCCTCTCTTTGGGGTGGCTCTCTTACTGGACCAGCGATAGTTGTTGGAAGCCATCTTTTTTAACAAAGCCTTTGCCGCATCAATGAACTTTTCCGTTAGAGCACCTTGATGGTCTCACACTTTGCAAGGAAGTTGCAAAGGAGCACGTTGGGGTTCTCAAAAGGGTGGCCATCGAATTGGTCTTTCTCCACCAACGAGATCAGGGCTGATTGGAGTTCAAAATTATATGCCTCAATCATTGGGCCCACTATGGAAGATGCGATGCCTGACGATTGCGGCATAGCATAATCTCGCAACACCTTTTGATCTTACCTTGCCATCTTTACCATTGCTCTCTTCTTTCTTCTTGCTTCTCCGCCTCGCTTTTGAGCGGTTGCTTTGATTTCAAGATTGTATGGAACAAGGTATCGACTCCCTTAGCTCCTCCTGTGCATACAAAACAAATATTACCCCAGCGTAAACAGTGTCTAGCAAGAATAAAGAAGAGCCACAAACCATAAAAAGAAAAAAAAAACCTAGTCTAGAGTATTTTAATCAGTTCTAATATTGAAAGGAACAAATTCTCCAGTAGTGGTACCAAAAACTTCTTGTCTGCAATTACCGCAAGTGCATAGTATAGCTACAGTTAGCAACCGACAAGAACAGGTTGTATCCACAGGGAACTTGCTTTCAACTATCAGAACTAATCAATCTACTCAATCCAGGTAAATCAAAGCTTTAGGTTTAGATATAAACTGCGAGAATGGTAACAACTAAAGAATTAAATAAGACAAGAGAATAGTAAAACACTTAGGTTGGAATTAACAATACGATTATGCTAGCGAATGAATTACTAACCGCATCAAACAAATACAAGCATCCATTATTAGTGGATAATTGTCAATTAGATCTATCTCTTCCGTCTCTCAATGGTTGAAGACTAATCCTAGAAACTATAGTCACTTATTCTCATGGGACTAAAAATTAGAGGATTACAAGGTCTACAACCTCGACTCCCAATTAGAACTTTAATCATTTTCGTATCAAAATCTTAATTGTCCATCAAGTTATACTAAGTAAAGGTTTCGTCTCTCAAAACTCCCCTAAACCCGAATAAAATGAGGATGAATGCTCTCTCGAGCAATTCATCAAACACATGGTACGCATAGTAGAAATCATGGGCACAAACTTGGGGAAAGTAAGGGTTTGGGGCTAGATCATGATTCAACTAGACACAATCGGCGTTAATCGTAACCTTAGTTGGGGGATTTAGCCTAGAATTATATTTGTAACAACAATCACAAAGCTCAATTCAATAAACATGATAAACGTAAAATCCTAGAATAACAAAGATGAGAGAAGAGAGAATTTAGAGAAGAAATTTGAATTAATCATGCGAGGAAAGATAGAACAATCTTCAATGCTAGCAATTCAATCCAAAAGTATTCAAAAACTCTCCTAACAAAACCCTAGAAATCGCCTAAGTAAAGTGCTCTCCAAGGGAAGGAAAAAAAAAATGACCCTAAAACAGCCCCCGAAAAAGCAATTAAGTCACAAAGACGGAAAGGTGGCACGGGCCATGCCACCTGGCATGGCCCATGCCATATGTCTGGCTATGACCCGCTGGAATCTTGGCATGGCACGGTCGTGCCGCATGGCATGGGATATCTACGCCAAATCACTTGTTCCCTTGAAACTTCAACCAACCTCTTCTTTGACTTGAAACTCATCTCCTTGGCCCTCCTTTCTACTAACATTAGCAGAGCTCTCATTTTCTCAGCAGAAGCTAATGGAAATATGAAGAACCACTATACATGAGTGTAATTTAAACCAAAGGAGGCTAATTTGACTCTTTTCTCATCAAGATAAAACATGAAAATGATAGAAAAAAGGGTCAATTGGGGGCTAAAATGATGTCGAGATAGAGGTTTATCATAACTCTTATGTAAGAATATCTCTCCTAAGAGTTTGTGATTGTATAAATTGGATCATAAACAAACAAGTCATGCATATAAGCTCAAATGAGGTTCCAATCCAAAACCAATTAGTAATAAATGGAGTAGCTCACAAGTTTATATACATACTCAAGACTGAGCCACTGGGTACAATAGGTTTTAAGTTTGATTCTCCCTTTCTTACCTCTTGTATCATGATTGTTTTGTGTTGTGTTGTATTTGTGTCTCTTTCCAGCCTCAAAGACCAAAAAAAAAAAATAAAATCATATTAAGGAGCATATATATGAGAATACATTTATTATGTGCTATCGATTATCTAAGGACAAGCATATGCAATTGAAATCAATTACCAATATTCTTTGCGGTAAGTTTGGTTCATATCAAATAAATTCTTGTTTAGGTCAAAATTGAGTCATCTTATCGTCAACTTAGATATCAAATAAACAGCGAAGCTTTACATCTAACATGCATTTCGATTCTGAGATTTATTTTTGTTAAAAAAGACAATATATAATACGTTTAAATGATTTTTGCTAACTACGGGCCTATTTTTTTTTGCGATAAGATGCAGCTATAAGCAGTAAAAAAAATATAAGGAGTTGTAAGGAGCTGTAAGGAGCTACAAGAATTGTAAAGAAGCTGTAAGAAGCTATAAGAAACTGTAAGAAGATGTAAGGAACTGTAAAGATATATGTAAGAAGTTATTAAATTATTTAAAAGTTTTATAGTATAATTTTTAGATATGTATGTATAATTGTTGGTGTTTAATGCATGATTTGTGAAATAACATGTAATATATTAGTCATATTTATGAAATAAATTTGATTCCATCAGTAAACAAATTATTTCTTAATATTATTGAAACAAAATTTATTTTTTACAATGAGCGTTTTGGATGGAAAACAAATATTAAAATAATATAATTAATGAAAATAAATCTTTAAACAAGGTAACTGAACAACGATAAAATAAATTCAATCCCGCAAATTTTTTAATCTAAATTTTCTATCTTGAGGTGATTTTTTATATTAATATTAGTTTATCCTTCCTAGAAGAAAATTAAAACAAAAATAACACAATTTTTTCGACAAAATTAAATAGAACTCTTAAAATAAAATCCTATTTTAAATAAATAATTTTAAATTAGTATTTTTAGTATTTTGTTTCCAAAAAAGTTTATAAATAGACCCCTAGAATATTAAGAAATAATTTTTGTACTATAATTTTAAAAGCTTGAATGCAATTTCTGTATTATAATTCGTCACATATAGATTGAGAGTTTTTCATATATGATTCAAACTCAACTATGAATGTAATTTTTGTATTATAATTTTAAAACCATGTTAACTTATTTCATCTGCAATGGCATATATGGTTCAAGTCGAAACTGAAATATAATTTACATCATTAAATTTCGTTTTTATGTTTATGGAAATGTTGTGTTCACAAAAATATTTGAAAAATTTTTATATTGGTAATATAATAAAAATATATACATATTTCTATAATTAATAGAAAAATAAATAACTTATTGAATGTTATACAAAAATTTATATGAAGAGTAAGAAGATGTAAAAAAAATATAAAATTATGCTAAAAATATGAAAAACTGTATGAATATGTCAAAAGCTGAAAATCATAATTTAAATCCTTCCAATCGAAAAAAGGAACAAGACCTACGGCTCCTCATCTCAGCATATACTTATAGTTGAAAAATGGGAATAAAATACTGTTCTCCACAGTTGATCTTAATTATTGTGAAAAATCAGAATAAGATACTGTTCTCAACAGTTGATCTTAATTATTGGGAAAGTATTCGGAGTAAAAGATCGACAGCTTCTTTAGTCCCTAAGAAGAAAAATACTGTTTGACATGACGCTGGTAAAACAGTTACGAGCTTGAACTATGAGGTTAACTACCCCGTAGGAGTCTAGGGCCCACACTGCACATAGGAAGCATTGACCATTTGACCTTGATTTGATTTTTATCAACCCCTTGCAATTATCTAAACTAAAGAAAGCCTTCACCGCCATAGGCAGACCTCGCCTGCTACTTCCAAATAAATCCTCAAAAAAAAAGGAAAAAGAAAAGGCAGTGGGCTCAGGCTGTGATTGGTTGATCACCCCACTTCACAGGGGAAACATCCCTCCATAAATACCCACGCCCACCCCCAATTATGAAACACGCCATAAACTAAGCTTTACACAAAAGCTCAGAGCAGTCTTCTCTCTCTCCCTAGATCTTGTGCTTGATCTCTTTCTCTCTCTCTTTCTTAATTAGCTAGCGACAATGGTGGTTCCTGTTATCGATTTCTCGAACCTTAATGGACAAGAGAGGGCTGCTACCATGGCTCAAATCCATAATGGATGCCAAGAATGGGGTTTCTTCCAGGTAATTCTTTGTGCATTAAATATGTGATTTACAAAATAAATATGATCACTCTTGCAATCCCAACTCTTAAGTCTTTCAAAATTGGTCTCTTTAAGTAGAGGCTAAACAAGATCTTGATTTGAGTGTTGTGACTCGAGAAAATCTGTGATAAAAGAGCTGCAATATTTGTGTAGGTTAATAGTAGCTCTGCTGTTGTAAGACAAAGGCCTAAAGACCAAGAAATTTGGCTAAATTTCAAAATTTAGCTGATATGAATTTTTGTTGACCAATATTGCTTTCACATATGGACTTACTGGATAAGTGATAAACCTGACTTGAGAGACTAGGTGATAACTAAGGTTGGAGACAAATGTTTTTGCAGTTGGTGAATCATGGAATTCCAGAGGAGCTTCTCGAGAGGGTGAAGAAGGTAAGCTCGGAGTGCTTTAAGCACGAAAGACTCTTGAACTTCAAAAAGTCGAAGCCAGTTTCGTTGTTGAACGAGCACTTGGAGAAGAGGACCGGAGGAAAACTAGATGGGGTTGATTGGGAGGATGTATTCCTTCTCACTGATGACAATCCTGACTGGCCTTCAAACACCCCTGCCTTCAAGTAAGTACTATCCTTAGACTTGGGCATGTTGGATTATTGGGTTCATGGAGTATTTCGAGTTTGTTGTGGGTTTGTCCAGTGAGCTTGTCGGGAGGCTGACAATGATCAAACTGATTTCACACTAGTTTGGTTTGGATCGGTTCATTTTACGTAAAAATTAGACTTGGTTTAATGTTTTCAATTATTTTGTTTGATTATATGAAAAATTACAGGGAGACAATGGCAGAGTATAGAGCAGAGTTAAAGAAGCTAGCAGACAGGATGATGGAAATAATGGACGAGAACCTAGGCCTACCAAAAGGCTACATAAAGACTGCCTTCAACAACAACCCAACGAACCCATCATCACCAAGCGACAGCGCATTTTTCGGGACCAAGGTGTCCCACTACCCGCCGTGCCCCCACCCCGACCTTGTGTGGGGCCTGCGAGCCCACACGGACGCCGGGGGTGTGATCCTCCTTTTCCAGGACGACCAAGTTGGTGGGCTACAAATGCTCAAAGGCGACGAGTGGATTGATGTTCAACCACTCGCTAACGCCATAGTAATCAATACTGGGGACCAGATTGAGGTCCTCAGTAATGGCAGGGACAAGAGCGCCTGGCACCGTGTCAGGGCCATCCCTGACAAGACCAGGCGCTCTATTGCCTCGTTCTATAACCCGTCCTACAAGGCCACTATCTCCCCTGGCCCACAGCTCATGGAGGCAGTGGAGAAGGCAGATGTGGGGACGGGTTCTGAGGCAACGGATGCTAATAAGTACCCCAAGTTCGTGTTTGGGGATTATATGTCTGTGTATACCGAGCAGAAATACTTGCCCAAGGAGCCTCGCTTCGAGGCTGTCAAGGCTATGTAGAAGCCTTTCTATTTTTGTGGGTAAGGGGTTATCTTTGAATGTTTATGTCTTTATGGGTTGGGTGAAGATTTACTTGTTGGGATTGTGTTCTGATAATTGTGGCGTTAATATGGAATTGTGTTTGTGGGTGTGTGTGTTCATTTTTTATTTTTATTTTTTTTTTTTGGAGTGGCGTTGTTTATGATAGTTATGTTTGTGTTGGATCCAGTATCATTTGTGTTGAGGGCTGTAATATGCTAATTAATATGCAGTGAAACTTAAGGCAGTGAAGTAATGAGTATATAATTTTGTATGTTTCAAGCAACTTGGCTTCATTTTCTGCATACGGTTTTGTTCAGATTGCAGAAACTATGAATCCTCCAAAAATGGAGTGAAGGACTCTATAATTGATCCACAGAGCATTGCATATGCATTTCTCTCTCTCCCTCTAACCTGTGCGACATTAATAATCCTGCTAATCAGAAAGAGGGGGGAAAAAAGATATTAAAGGGGTTCTCCAATGGGTTTGACTTTTTTCTCTCAAATGATATATATATATATATATAATTTTTTTTTTCAAAATTACCAATTTAATAATTAAACTAGTTTTATTTAGATATAGTTGAAGTATTCATTAATATTTTGAATGAGTTATTCAGGAGTATAACGGAACTCATTTTGAGGACATTATATCGATTCAACCTGCAATTGCATAAATAGATATACATAGATAAACACTACTAAAAAAGTTCATATTAACAGCGGAATTCAGCGACGGAAAAAATTAATGACAGATTTGACGACGGAAATGGTGACTGAAAAAGGGTTTTACAAAAAAGTTATATTATGCGACAGATATGGCAACGGAAATTTTAATCCGTCGCCAGCATTGACAGTGGACAACGGAAATTCCGTCGCCATAATTAATTTTTTTTATAAAAAAATTGGGCGACGGAATTTTCGTCATCCAAAAAAAATCGAATTTTTTTTAAAAAGGGGCTGGCGACAGAATTTCCGTCTCCATTCCGTCGCCACCCCTTTAAAATGAAACCAGAATTCTCTGATTTCATTTTTGCAAAGCTTCAAAGAGAGAGAGAGGGAGTGGCGATCTTCACGAACCTCGCTCGCCGGTCGTCCCCCGCCCTGCCCCGGCCTTCCCCCACCGTCGGCTGCCGAATGCCGCCCCCTCATCGCCAATTTTTTGGAGTAATTTGAGGTATTTTTCTCAACTAAACTACTTGTAATTTCTACAAATTTTTATATTACATTATTAGAATTTCATAATTAGTTCATATTTATGTTGAAATGTGGTGTATGTATGAGGTTATTGCTTTAATTTGGTTCAAGATTGGGGTAAATGCGATTTAGGGTTTAGGTTTGGTAGTTTGAGGTTAAAGTTTGATATGTTGGTGGAATGAAATGGTTTAATGGATAATGTTATTGAAATGTGCAATTTGTGTAAGGTTATTACTCTAATTCATTACAAGAATTTGGTAAATGTGATTTAGGATTGATGTTTGATCGTTTGAAGTTGAAATTTCATATGTTGGTGGAATGAAATGTTTTAATTGATAATATTGTTGAAATTTGGTTGGAGATTTTGCTCAATGCAATTTAGGATTTAGGTTTGATAATATGAACTTGAAAGTTGATGTGTTGGTGGATTAGGATACTTTAGTTGTTCAAATGTGATGTTTGTATGAAATTGTAGCTCATATTTGTTTAAAGATTTCTCCCAATGCAATGTACACTTAGATTTGGTAATTTTAAATTCAAATTTGATATGTTGGTGGAATAAAGTAGTCAATTATGTATGAATTATTGGTTTTGTGACATTCGTGAGAATGTAAGTATATTTGTCGAAAATTATAATTTTTTTTTTGGTGTATGTGGAAATTTTAAAGTAAATGTATATAATATATAATTGCATATTTTATGTAATTATTATAATTTTGATTAAAATTAATTCTTATCAAATACTTTATGTGGTTATTGTTATTTAAGCAGAATATGAATGGTCCTCCATATCGTAGGTGGATGTATAATAGATTACTGCTTGATCGTAGTGGTTATACGCAAGAATTTCTAGATTGAGTAAACCAATTCGATCAATTTGCACATACACAGATAGAGTTTCTGAATAGGGAAAAGTATAGATGTTCTTGTGCGAAATGCAGAAATAGAGTGTACTTGACACCTGATGAGATCAAGATGCACCTTATGTATAAGTGTTTTGTGCAATGGTATTGGTTTTGGATAAGTCATAGGGAAATAGAACTTCAGCAATATGATTCTGGGTATTCAAATAGTAAAATTCTCGAACTTGGAGGTTCAAGTCATATTAATAATGACTACTCTGAATCCTACATAGATCGGATGGAGGACATAGTTGATGATGCTATAATAGCAAATCAAAATGTAAGGGAAGGGGGTTCACGCACTTGCCGAGAACCATTTTAATTATAATATGGTTCAAACTGCTCAACAACCCTTATATGATGGTTGCTCCACCCACAGTGAGTTATCTGCGATGATGAGACTGTTAAGTATTAAATCTGATTATAATGTGCCTCAAAATTGTTTCAATGAAATTGTTCAATTAATGAAAGAGATGTGTCCCCCTAACAACCGCGTGCTAAACAACTATGGGCAAACGAAGAAGGTTATTAAAGATCTCGACAACGATGTGATCCAAATTAATTGTTGCCGGAAAGGTTGCATGCTATTTTATAAGGAGGACGCAAACCTGGATACGTGCAAGTTTTGTGGGCATTCAAGATAGAAGAGGTAAATGTCACATCAAAGGAATCAGAATTCATTGCCATACTCGAGGATGCATTACTTGTCGTTAAAACCTCGACTGCAGAGGTTGCATGCATCAAGAAGTAGTGCAGAGCACATGAGATGGCATTATGAACATCGACTTGTGGACGGTGTTTTATGTCATCCATCAGATGGGGCAACATGGAAACATTTCGATACCAAGTACCGTGAATTTGTTGCAGAGCCTCAGAATGTGAGGCTTAGTTTATGTACGGATGGATTTAATCCTTACACATTGTCTTCAGGATCATACTCCATTTGGCTGGTAGTCGTTACACCTTATAACCCCCCCTGAAATGTGTATGACCACACCGTTTATGTTCTTGGCTTATGTAATCCCCGGACCCAAAAATCTAAAGAATAAGATAGATGTATATTTATAACCTCTTGTTGATGAGTTGAAAAAGTTGTAGGATGTTGGAGTTGAGACTTATGATATTTCTACGGGCATACATTTCAGATGAAGACTGCACTTATATGGACCATCAATGATTTTCCCGCATATGAATTGTTATCTGGGTGGAGTACTAATGGTCAATTGGCATGTCCTGTATGTATGAAACAGCAAAAGACTTTGAGATTGAGAAATGAAGGTAAATTCTCATGGTTTGACTGTCATCGGTGTTTTTTACCAAGGAATCATGCATTCAGAAGAAATAGAACAGCATTTAGGAAAGGCAGAACTGTTATAGGGGTCTTCCTCGCTGACTATTTAGCGAAAAACTGTATGCTGGGATGGAAGATTGCCCAATGGAAACTACAAATGGTGACTTTGTGATACCAGGATTTAAGAAAAATGAGCACAACTAGACGAAGAGGAGCATATTCTGGGAGTTGCCTTATTGGCAACACCAACTGCTCCGCCATAATTTGGATGTGAAGCACATTGAAAAGAACTTCTTGGAGAATATTATTAACACTGTTATGGATGTTCATAGGAAAACAAAGGACAACGCTAAATTAAGAATGGATGTTGCAGAAATATGTGATAGACCAGAATTACATTTACATTCAAGCCCAAGTGGTAAGCCGGTGAAACCAAAAGCGAAGTTCGTACTTCCTGTGGATAAACTAAGAAAGTTGTGTGAATGGGTGAAGGAGCTTCAAATGCCTAATGGATATTGCTCTAATTTGAGGAATATCGTGGACCCTATTAAGGCTAAGTTCAAAAACATGAAAAGTCATGATTGTCATGTGTTCATGGAGACTCTTTTAGCAATTGCATTTGGTGCGCTCCCAGATGATGTGTTGAAACCGCTTATTGAGATAAGTCAGTTCTTCAAGAACTTATGCTCAACAACATTGCGGGAGGATATGCTTGAGGAACCACATCGCAACATTGTCATCACTTTGTGTAAATTGAAGACCATTTTCCTTCCTGACTTTTTCAAAATAATGGAGCACTTGCCAGTGCATTTGGTAGAAGAGGCTCAACTAGGTGATCCAGTACAATACCGATGGATGTATCCATTTGAGAGGTAAATTATACTATAATCGATGAAACCTTATCTCAATTCTTATATGTGGAATCGCTTAGAAGTCAATGCAATTGTGAATTTGGTAGGTTCTTTGGCCGATTAAAGAAAAAGATAAAGCAACAAGCGTGTCCTGAAGGTTCAATCACCGAAGCATACCTAGAAGCAGAGAGGACATTCTTCGCCTCCTATTACTTCGGCTCTAATGTGCCCTCCATGTGTACTAGGTGCAGGAGAAATGAAGATGACGATGAACATATTAATCATTTTCCAACTCTGTCCGTGTTTGCACCGCAAGGGACCGCTATTGGTAGGGAAAGATCAAAGTATCTCACAGATGCCGAATATATTGTTGCCCATCTTCACGTGATGTTAAATTGTGATGAAGTTAAACCTTATATAGGGTGAGTGGTATTTTCACTTCCAATTGAGTTTATCATTCAGAGCGCAAGTATATTAATAAGTTTCATAAAATGTGATAGAGTTTTCACAGAACAAGTCAGAACTGCACGTCCCAATGTCAGCGACACAGATGTGGACACCATCATCAAAACTCATTTCGCAGATTGGTTAGTGAGAATGTAAGTACTATAACTCATTTATTCATAATTTTAACATAACAGTTAATTAGGTGCATTGTATTAATTAAAACCACATGTTATATCACCTTAGGTGCATTATATTCAACTATTCGAGACTGACAAATATTGCTACTTGAGCCAATTGGCTGTGAAGCCAAAGCGGTATGTGTTGACGTGGACGGCATATAGAGTAAATGGATTCAAATTCCACACAGAAGCTCAAAGCGTCGGGAAGAGAACATATAATTATGGTGTTGGTGTTTGTGGCACTGGGGAAGGCGATATTGAGAATGATTATTATGAGGTACTGAAGGATATTGTCCGAATTGAGTACGTAGGTAAACCACTTAAACGATGTGTGCTCTTCAGTTGTGAGTCGTTCGACCCCACATTGAATCGTGAGACACGATCTCATAAACTAAGCAACCTTATTGAGGTCCACCAAATAAGAAGGTACTGAAAGTACGACCCAGTTATCTTCCCAAATACCGCATCACAAGTATACTTCATGCCACATGCAGATCGCTCAAGGGATAGGGCCAATTGGCTTATTGTCATACCAACCAAACCAAGGGCGAGAGTGAATCAGCAGTACACTCTACCTACTGCGTACCAACAAACGGACATGACGACTATCGTCGAACCTGTGAATGATGTCATCCCTGCATCATTAATGGATGAAAATGCACCACCGGAAGAGGTTAATGATGAAATAGGGGTTTCATTCATTTAGGTAATGACGAGATAGATGAGGTAGAGAATGATGAGGGTGATGAAGAGGGGGATTGGGATGACAGTAATGAAACAGATGAAACTAAAGAAAATTTGCATTTGTATGATGATGATGACGATGACGATGACGATGACGATGACGATGACATTGATGATGATGAGGATGCAGATGATTGAGTGTTTATGAATTCTTATGTATTTAAGTACTTTGCATGTCAAACAATTGGTTGTGAATTTACTTATATTGTATGAATGAGCTTTGCAAAATATGTGTTACCTACGTACCTATTATGATGTATGGGTAAATGGTTTATATGTACAATCATTATATATTTGTACTTGGCTTTGTCGTCACCTATTTGAGGTATGGATTCTAGTTCTCATCGAGGTAATTCCTCCCCTCGAGGTAGAGGATGAGGGCGTAGGAGCTTTGCCGTAGATCCGTCCGCAATGGACATTGATCCATCTTCCCCCAAGTTCCTCATATACCAGTTCATCCAGGAGCCACAATGGCTGCTTATATATCAGGTATTTCAGGACCAATGCCTCCCTCATTTGAGGCTTTCCATCATTAGACCTGATACATTTCCAACCAAAGTACCATGTATAGCCACTTTGCCTACAACATTCCTCCAAACCCCCATCTAGTTCACACTATGCAGCCTACTCCCCAACCCGCTCACCTTAACACAAACCAGTCCCAAGACAACATTGCAAGTGGTGAAAGTGAAGCACAATCCAGTCATGGGAGCACCCGACCTAAGACTTGGATTGAGCCTGATGGTAACAGGTAAGTCTTCATTTGTTATATCTTATGAAATACTACATAAATTTTGTATAACAAGTAATCAATTTGATGTGTTATGTTTAATTAGGTTTCTCCATAATGATAGTGCTGTTAGTAGGATTTTGCTCATATTTCAAAGCAAATTTGATGGAGCTTGGCCTAGTTGGAGTAAAGTGCCCAAACCAGTACGAGATTTGTGGTTTGGAGATTTCAAGGTAACTACATGGACTACGTATTAACAGTTTCTGCGAACGTGATAAATTACTATTGTATTATTTGATGTGTTTTTTGTTTTCATAATTGTAGAAGTGGTTTATTTGGGATCCGGTCCATGGGAACCGCATAAGAAGGAATTTTGAAAACCGAGGCAATGCACGCTTGAGAGACTTCTTTGACAAAGTAAGGAAGCATAACAGGAAGCCTGTTTGGTTCAGTGATGCTCAATAGGAGGGACTCCAACAGCACTGAGCGAATGAATATTACAAGAAATTGCGTGAAACAGCCTAGAAGAACCAACTGTGAACTCCAGAAAGTGGCGACTCATCTCTCCACTCCTGTGGCTTGATCCCTATGCATGAGCATAGGTGGCGTCTAGTAAATGAATTAATATTTGCTATGTATTTCTTTAAGTTTAATACTGTATTTTGTGTTGTGCTTGACATCATTCTTTCTGGCACGTACATAGAAGGAACAACTTGGGACGGACCAACCATTGTTGAATTATTCAGTCGCACTCACAAACTCCATGGTAAAGAAGATGCCCATTGGATTGACAAGAAATCACAACAAATATATGTAAGTAACTAGCTATTCTCAATCTTTATTGGTAGTTCAACATGAACTTGTATACTTTATTTTCAGTAATTGTAGTATACATGATTTCATGCGCATATTGCAGTATTATAGAAATCCTTTGAACGTGATTTTCAAAATGTTATCAACTCTCAAGGGACCGGGGATGGCACTTCTCAAGATCTAAACCAGCCATTTTCAAACCCAAATGAGTTGTGGTGAAGACGTTCAAGAACAAGAAGGGTCATATTTATGGCATTGTTGACGAGGCTGTCAACATTAGGGAATCCGGTTACTTTAGTCCTAATCAAAGATCCTGTACAGTTTTCATATTAAAGTTTCAACAAATATGGTTATATATTGAATTTACTTAATTGCAATACTAATGCATACTAGACTGAAATATCTACGAACAGGCACCGGTTCTACGCCATCGCAACAAGAGCTCAATGACTTAAGGGGTGTAGTAACCAACTTGGGGGGTGAGCTAACGTCACAAGCTGAAATCTATCAGCTGCTTATGGAGAAATATAAGGAACTGGAGGAATCCAACAAATTGCTCATCCAAAGCAACCAACAACTGAACCAACAAATGATGAGCATCGATCAGCGCCTCCAAGCTTTCTTTCAAATGCAACATGCGTCTGGCTCGAGATCTCAGCCACCATTTACTCATCACTCTCAACATAATGAGGAAGAGGAAGAGGAAGGGGATGAGGATGAGGATGATCTTCACCTTGGTGATTGAGTTGGTTGCAGTTTTTCTTCAGCTGGTGACTCTTCTACTTGATTCTTTACGAAGTATATACTTTACTGAAATACGAAGTATACTCTTCTGCACTCGGTTGTTGTTCAAATTGCAGAAGCTATGAATTCATCAAAAATGGAGTGAAGAACTCTATAATTGATCCACAGAGCATTGCATATGCATTTCTCTCTCTCTCTAACCTGTGCGACATTATTAATCTTGCTAATCAGAAAGAGGGGGGAAAAATATATTAAAGGGGTTCTCCAATGAGTTTGACTTCTTTCTCTCAAATGATATATATATATATATATATATATATATATATATATATATATATATATATATATATATATATATATATATATATAATTTTTTTCAAAATTACCAATTTAATAATTAAGCTAGCTTTATTTAGCTATAGTTGAAGTATTTATTAATATTTTGAATGAGTTATTCAGGAGCATAATGGAACTCATTTTGAGGACATTATGTCGATTCAACCTGCAATCACATAGATAGATATACATAGATAAAATACTAAATTAAAATGTCGCGCCCAACTTAATTAAATCACAATTGAGGTAATTCAAGATAATTAACATAATTTTAGGTTTGGGCGGTTACAATATCCATCGTTAAGATCTAGAAACAGGCGACAGATGACCTATCCGTTGCTAAATTAGCCATTGAGTCTGACAACATATATTCTACAGTATTCTATCGTTATTTTTGTCATTGACAAGGACAGATGCAGTTTCCGTCGCTAATTTCCCTCGCTATCTGGACTTTTTTAATGAACAATTCCAATTTTCACTGAGATACAACATGGGTCCACATCCTTTAATTTATTCTTCGCAATCGTAAAGATGTAGGGGAGAGTTAGGGAGATTATTTTGGATAAGTGAGATTCAATTTTAATTTACACTTCTCTTCACTTATTAGTTAATAAAAAAAATTAAAAGACATGAATTTAGATCCAGGTACTTCGAGATAAAGATGACTTTGCATACATTAACACAAATGACTACAAATTAAATCAACAAATTTGATTAAAAAACTATGTCTCTTGGTTTCTTTTGTTGCTTGATTTTACTTGTTTTTTTTTTAAACAATGTCAGAATGAAAATGATTCCAATTATGAAAAAAAAAAGGGAAGCAAATCAAGCAAAAAAAGAAACCAAACATTAAGTAATAGAGAGTATCTATTCCTACAACTCATATACCTCCCTTCATCTAATCTTAATTCATATAGTAGGATAAATATCACGCTTCGTACGGATTTTTATTAATGTTTATTTAATAATAGTGAAATTAAAATAATTTGTTGCGTTAAAATTATTACCGCAAGTGCACGGTGCTAGTTGTAGCTAGCAACGGTAAGTACGGGTCGTATCTATAGCGAACTTGGTTTTGGTCACCAGGTTGACTGCAACACTCAATTCAGGCAGAAACTGATTCGGGTCGATGAATATGAATACTATGAAAATTATCTAACTCAATGCCAGCAAAAATCTCAGGTTGGGATTCACCACACTGTTATGGTCTTTGGATTGAATACTAAGTCATGCGAATTCGTCGGCACAAATAGCTGAAGTGGAATGGCTACAAGTTAGAGCATGTCTGCGCCTTTTCTCAAAGGTCATTAAACTGGTCGAGCAATCCTAGTTATCTATTTTCATGAAACTAGAATCCACAGAATCACAGAATCGGGTAACCTACAATTCCCAATCGAAATCCTAACTATTTTCATGTTAAGCAATTCAATCGCTCACAAAGTGGCTCTAAATTAAGGATTTAACTTTTGTTGATTTCCAAAACCCTAGTTAAGAGCATGAATACAACCCTCTCAGGCAATTCATCGAGCACATGGTGCGCTAGGTGAGAATTCAATCATAAGCACAGACATTCATTCACAAAAACCTAGGACACAAATCCAAATTACATAATATGGGCTAAGCCCAACCCCAGATAGGGGATTTAGCCACTAATCATTTCAATAATCTCAATCACGAACAAGAAACTCAAAACCATGATCAAAGATGCAAACTTGCGTCAAAATCACAAAGAGAGAGAAAGGGAAATGTACTTTGATTGATTGCAAATGTCTATCGATCGATCCAAAAACAAAATTCTCAATCTTTTATTCAATCTAGATTGATGCTAAAGTATGGAGAAAAAGCCCTAGAAAAATCACCTAACCCTCATTTTCTAAAAATTGAAAACTAAGATACTTAACCGCCTCTTGCAAAACTGGTTAAGTCGCGAGAAAAATTGGGGACACACGGTCGTGCCTAAAAGCACGGGCACCCGTGCATTCTAGAGATCGTGCACGGTTGAGGCGCACAACTGTGCGTAGCTTCTGGCTTCAAGGCACGGTTGTGTGCACCCTGCAATTGATCGTGCGCCTACAGCAGCTACTAGTTTTGATTCTTTTGGTCCTTGGGGCTTCATTAAACCTTCATTCTTGTTGAAATTCTAATCCTAAAGCTCCCTTTTCAGCAAAAGTGGTAAAACTCTCTTTTTTGGGCAAGACACCTGAAAATTGAGAAATACCACTTGTAAGCACAAAATGAGCTAATGAAAGCATATTCACCCTCTTCTTGCTAAGATTAGTCAAGAGATTGTGGAGGAAAAAGGGCAAATTAGGATCGAAAATCAGTCAAAATCGAGGTTTATCAACTATAATACGCGAAACTTATTGAAACAAATATAAAATTTTAAAAAACAATGAAATTATGATAATTAATTAATTTTAAATATTAATTTTTGACATAATATTTTAGATATTGTTGATTCATGAGTTAAATATCAGATTATGCATAAACTCTAAGAAAATAATAATATAAAAATGAATCTATAATCTATATGGAGTTCTTTTAAGTAAAAGAATGAATTTTATGATTTTGGTTTTGTTGATGTGACTCATGTACTTGTATTACCTAAGAAATATACACAAATAATTTATAAAATTATAATATATAGTAAAAAATGTTGCTAATCAAAATTTTGTATTATCGTTACATTCACTTTTATTTTTTCAATAAACATTATTTTTTCATTTTTTTATCTAAATTTTCCTCTTTATTGGGGTAATTATAAAATAATTAAGCATAAATATTTTGTTCTCGATAGTTATTTGAATTTTCAAGTTATCAATAGTCAAATGATATTTTCCATTGTCTTACAATATACATTTTGCATAGCCAAAGAGTTGATTAACGTGAAAGCGAGTATATTGATATGCAAATAATGTTTAAAGGGTAGATTAAGTTATTATTAATTTTTTGTGTTATTGTTTGTTGATAAATGTTTATAATTGCCAAAACAATTCATAAAAGATTAATATTTTTATTATTTTATTTTATTATATATATGATAAACCCATTTTTTACTTCTAAAACTTTATAAATAAAAAATTATATTAATCTATAGTTATTACCATTTGCAAACTAAATGTAATTATAAAACCATTTTTTAGTTGTCAAAATGCACGAGTAAAGAGTACATGAAACCTTTATTATAACAATAACACTTTTACTATTTTATATCATTTTATAGTAAAGTCATTTTTGAGCTCTCAAAGGTATTATTGTAAACTAAATATAATTGTAAAACTGTTTTTTGCTTTTAAATTTTAGGAGTAAAAAATCACATTAAATTCTTATTATTATGACATTTTTAATTCATGAAAAAATAAAAGAAACAAAAAAGAAGACAAGCTATTTATTGTAAACTAAATCTAACCGTAAAGCTACTTTTTACTTTTAAATTTTAGGAGTAAAAGATCACATTAAATTCTTATTATTATAACATTTTCAATTTGAGAAAAAATGAAAGGGAAAAAAAAAAAGAAGGCAACTAATAATAACGTGAGATTTGTCAATCTACCATCAATCCATGCATGTCATTCACTCTTCTATTATAAAATATGATATATGATTCCATTCTCCCACGATAACCATTAACCACAAATCACTATTATCTTCTATACATCTTCAAAAATTCCCACAGTAGTATCTGAGTGACCACTCAATCAAGTTCCCAACCAGGAGTATTGAGGCTTAGAATATAGGCGTACAACTTAAAAAAATAAGTTGATTAATTCCTATGTCAAGATCGGTTGAACTTCAACACGATATCTAGCGGCACCACAATTATAGTCCTCCTAAATCCACCATAATTGGCACTAAAGACATCCACTTGATTGAATGGTAGAAATTTGAATCGGAAACATATCAAGTAAACCAACCACGAGTGATATAGTTTACTTGAGCAAAAACTATTGAGTACATACACGCTCCCTAAACAATTTTGTACGTACTTTTATGAGATTATCTACGTAGACTCAATTCAATGATGTGTAAGCGTAACCTAATGTCTTTTCCTTTCATTTCTCAGCAATTATCGATGGAAAAATCTTACCCAAAATCTACACAAACGTAATCAAATTTTATTCGGGGAGAATATTGACTACAACATAACTTTGTGTGTGTTCAGTGAATCTCACAGGCGGCTAGAGCTTAACAATATCCCTCATGCTCTACAAGGTCAACAGTACACGACCACGCATTAGGTTTTTTGATAGTTGTGAATAATGATTTTATCATGTTGATTTTCCATGGAATTTTGGAAAAAGGCAAAAATTGAACCAGAAAAAAAAAAAGTAGTAGTGATGGCCGTGACTTGTCAATGTAGGCATTTTCCAGAGCACACATTATTTTTACTTGTAGATCTGATAAAATGGGTCATTCAATTGGGGTATGGGTTAGGTTAGATTTGAGTCAGATCATGTTTCAGATCAAGCGATATTTTGGGATCACACATTCTTTGATAGTTGTGAATCATGTTTCCAGACCACACATTATTTTTACTTGTGGATAATGATGTTATTGTGTTGATTTTCCATGGGCGTCTGGAGAAAGGCAAAAATGGAACCAAAAAAACAATTGTGATGGTCATGAGTAGTCAATGTAGCTAGGCATTTTCCAGATAGCGTGCAACCGCCTTTTGTTTTTATGCAAAGAAAGAAATTTCAATGAAGCTTGAAGAAATCACTCACAACCGACCTTATAAACAATGATGCTGACGTATCATTGGTCTGTCCTTAGCCTTCTCTTTCCGGCCTCTCTTTTCTGGTTTCTTTCCACTGTCAATTTCAGTCAATCTTTTTGAGCGCTTTAGTCGATCACGTTTTTAATTCAATACATACACTATTTTGGACTAGCAAATACATGATTCCAATTGAAATAAATACAAGGTAATTTTAGATTAAAAATATCATGAGATCTTGGTCCATGGTGTTAAATTACATATCAGCAAATATTATGTAAGATTGTCTAATACAAGATATATTATAAAATGGATATTTTTATGGCTACTTTTAATAATAATTGTGGTGACTTATAGCATATCTAGGGATGTGTATAATAAAAGTTGCTGCTAGATTAAGTATTAGTCTTCCCTTAATTAAAAAATCATTCGAAGACTCATTACTGTAAATCCTTTAAAAAGTCAATCTTGAAGGAGTTCATCTCATAATAACTTTTATATGAGGTTGTCTCTCCTAAGAACTTGTGATTGTATAAATTGGGAGATAAACAAACAAGTCATGCATATAAGAACATTCCCAACCTAAGTTTCAGTTTTTGAAACTCAGATCTACCACGTCAACAGGAGTTCTATAATTCTGCACTTGCATTCCATTCAAGTTTTCAGCTAACGAAACTCATTCTAGGACAATTAAATTAAATATTTGTCATTGAGCCTACCATTAAATATATTTTATTACTTATCTTTCTAATTCTGTGTTTGTAATTTAATTTTTGTAGGTTGTATGAATGTTTGTAATTTTCGGAATTATGAAATATTTATTTTTCTTGACCATAAAAATGACCAATTTTATTTGAAGTTTCTGAAAAATTGATCAAGGTATTTAAATTTTTCCCAAGTCAGATTTTTTTTTTTTTTTTAAGGAGATGCTTTGAATTTGAGTCGCGAGATGAAATAAAAAATGTTCAAGGTATTTATACAAAACTTTTCACAAAAAAGAGTACAGATTTTAAATAAAACTATCCGTTGGGCAATGGCAACGTTCGACTTCAGCACGAGTGACTAGGTGATAAACCTGACTTGAGTGACTAGGTGATAACTAATGTTGGAGACAAATGTTTTTGCAGTTGGTGAATCATGGAATTCCAGAGGAGCTTCTCGAGAGGGTGAAGAAGGTAAGCTCGGAGTGCTTTAAGCACGAAAGACTCATGAACTTCAAAAAGTCGAAGCCAGTTTCGTTGTTGAACGAGCACTTGGAGAAGAAGACCGAAGAAAAACTAGATGGGGTTGATTGGGAGGATGTCTTCCTTCTCACTGATGACAATCCTGACTGGCCTTCAAACACCCCTGCCTTCAAGTAAGCACTACCCTTGGAGTTGGGCATGTTGGATTATCGGGCTCATGGAGTATTTCGAGTTTGTTGTGGGTTTGTCCAGTAAGCTTGTCGGGAGGCTGACAATGATCAAACTGATTTCATACTAGTTTGGTTCGGATCGGTTCATTTTACTCAAAAATTAGATTTGGTTTAATGTTTTCAATTATTTTGTTTGATTATATGAAAAATTACAGGGAGACAATTGCAGAGTATAGAGCAGAGTTAAAGAAGCTAGCAGAAAAGATGGATGGAAAGAATGGACGAGAACCTGGGCCTACCAAAAGGCTACATAAAGTCTGCCTTCAACAACAACACAACGACTCCATCATCACCAAGAGACAGCGCGTTTTTCGGGACCAAGGTGTCCCACTACCCACCGTGCCCCCACCCTGAACTCGTATGGGGCCTGCGAGCCCACACGGACGCCGGGGGCGTGATCCTCCTTTTTCAGGACGACCAAGTTGGTGGGCTACAAATGCTCAAAGGCGACGAGTGGATTGATGTTCAACCACTCGCTAATGCCATAGTGATCAATACTGGTGACCAGATTGAGGTCCTCAGTAATGGCAGGTACAAGAGCGCCTGGCACAATGTCAGGGCCTCCCCTGACAACACCAGGCGCTCTATTGCCTCGTTCTATAACCCGTCCTACAAGGCCACTATCTCCCCTCCCCCACAGCTCGTGGAGGCAGTGGAGAAGGCAGATGTGGGGGCGGGTTTTGAGGCAACGGATGCTGTTAAGTATCCCAAGTTCGTGTTTGGGGATTGTATGTCCGTGTATACCGAGCAGAAATACTTGCCCACGGAGCCTCGCTTCGAGGCTGTCAGGGCTATGTAGAAGCCTTTCTATTTTTGTGGGTAAGGGGTTATCTTTGAATGTTCATGTTTTTATGGGTTGGGTGAAGATTTACCAGCTGCGATTTTTTTTTTTTTTAGGGTTTTCTTTTTTTGGGGTTGGGGGGGAGGGGAAGGAGGGCGTTATATGCTTGTGTTGGATCCAGTATCATTTGCTGGTACTTGTTGAGTTCTGTAATGTGCTAATTAATATGCAATGAAACTTAAAGCATTGAAGTGATGAGTATATAATTCTGTATGTTTCAAGCAACTTGGCTTCATTTTCTGCATACGGTTGTTGTTCAAATTGCAGAAGGCATGAATTCATCAAAAATGAAGTGGACTCTATAATTGATCCACAGAGCATTGCATATGCATTTCTCTCTCTCTCTGTGTCTAACATGTGCGACATTAATAATCCTGCTAATCAGAAAGAGGCGGAAAAAAGATATTAAAGGGGTTCTCCAATGAGTTTGACTTCTTTCTCTCAAATGATACATATATATATATATATATATATATATATATATATATATATATATATATATATATATATAATTTTTTTCAAAATTGCCAATTTAATAATTAAGCTAGTTTTATTTAGCTATAGTTGAAGTATTTATTAATATTTTGAATGAGTTATTCGGGAGCATAACGGAACTCATTTTGAGGATATTATGTCGATTCAACCTGCAAATACATAAATAGATATACATAGATAAAATACTAAATTAAAATGTCGCGCCCAACTTAATTAAATCACAATTGAGGTAATTCAAGATAATTAATATAATTTTTGGTTCGGGCTGTTACAATATCCATCTTTAAGATCTAGAAACAGGCAACAGATGAGTTATCTGTTGCTAAATTTACTGTTGAAGCTGACAACATCTATTCTATAGTATTTCATCGCTATTTTCGTCATTGGCAAGGACGGATGCAGTTTCCGTTGCTAATTTCCCTCGCTATCTGGGACTTTTTTTAGTGAATAATTCCAATTTTCACTGAGATACAACATGGGCCCACATCCTTTAATTTATTCTTCGCAGTCGTAAAGATGTAGGGGAGAGTTAGGGAGATTATTTTGAATAAGTGAGATTCGACTTTAATTTACTTTTCTCTTCACTTACTAGTTAATAAAAATATTAAAAGACATGATTTTAGATCCAGGTATTTCGAGATAAAGATGACTTTGCATACATTAACACAAACGACTGCAAATTAAATCAAAAAATTTGATTAAAAAACTATGCCTCTTGGTTTCTTTTGTTGCTTAATTTTACTTGTTTTTTTTTTAAAAAAAACAATGACAGAATGAAAATGATTCCAATTATGAAAAAAAAGGAAGCAAATCGAGCAAAAAAGAAACCAAACATTAAGTAATAGAAAGTATCTATTCTTACAACTCATAAACCTCCCTCCATCCAATCTTAATTCATATAGTAGGATAAATATCGTGCTTCACAAAGATTTTTATTAATGTTTATTTAATAATAGTGAAATTAAAATAATTTATCATTACTGACATCTAAAATATACTATAATACACAAAACTTATTGAAACAAATATAAAATTTTAAAAACCAATGAAATTATGATAATTAATTAATTTTAAATATTAATTTTTGACATAATATTTTAAATATTGTTGATTCATGACTTAAATATCAGATTATGCATAAACTCTAAGAAAATAATAATATAAAAATGAACCTATAATCTATATGGAGTTCTTTTAAATAAAAGAATGAATTTTATGATTTTGGTTTTGTTGATGTGACTCATGTACTTGTATTACCTAAAAAATATGCACAAATAATTTATGAAATTTTAATATATAGTAAAAAAATCTTGCTAATCAAAATTTTGTATTATCATTACATTCACTTTTATTTTTTAATAAATATTATTTTTTCATTTATCTAAATTTTCCTCTTTATTGGGTAATTATAAAATAATTAAGCATAAATATTTTATTCTCGATAGTTATTTGAATTTTCAAGTTATCAATAGTCAAATGATATCTTTTAAATAGTAATTCTATTGTCTTACAATATACATTTTGCATAGCCACATAGAGTTGATTAACGTTAAAGCGAGTATATTGATTTGCAAATAATGTTTAAAGGGTAGATTAAATTATTATTAATTTTTTGCGTTATTGTTTGTCGATAAATGTTTGTAATTGTCAAAATAATTCGTAAAAGATTAATATTTTTATTATTTTATTTTATTATATATATGGTAAACCCATCTTTTACTTCTAAAACTTTATAAGCAAAGGATTATATTAGTCTATAGTTATTACTATTTGCAAACTAAATGTAATTATAAAACCATGTTTCAGTTGTCAAAATGCACGAGTAAATAGTACATGGAACCTTTATTATAACAATAATACTTTTATTGTTTTATATCATTTGATAGTAAAGTCATTTTTGACCTCTCAAACGTATTTATTGTAAACTAAATATAACTGTAAAACTATTTTTTACTTTTAAATTTTAGGAGTAAAAGATCACATTAAATTCTTATTATTATAACATTTCAATTTATGAAAAAATGAAACAAAAAAAAAGAAGGCAAGCTATTTATTGTAAACTAAATCTAACTGTAAAGCTACTTTTTACTTCTAAATTTTAGGAGTAAAAAATCACATTAAATTCTGATTATTATGGCATTTTCAATTTAAGAAAAAATGAAAGGAAAAAAAAGAAGGAAACTAATCGTAATGTGATGTTTGTCAATCTACCATCAATCTATGCATATCATTCACTTTTCTATTATATAATATGATATATGATTCCATTCTCCCACGATAACCACTAGGGCTGTCAAATAGGTCAGGTCGAGTTGAATTCATGTTCGTGTCGAAATTAAACGGACCGAGAAATCCTCGACCTGAACCTAATCTGTTTATTAAACGAATTGAAAATCTTGACCTGTACCCGTTTGTTTTTTAAACGGGTTGACATGAAATTTACCCATTAATCCATTTAATATAAATGGGTCATGTTCAAGTTATCCGGTTACCTATTTATCCACTTAACATTTCGACTAAAGTATAGTTATGGAACATTATAAACCATTCTTTCAAGTTCAATATATCATCACAATGTAACGAATGTCCATGATCTGTAAGAACCATGACCTTAAAACATAGATCGACTAATTAAACCCAACTTTTTCACAATTTTGCCCCAAAAATAAACGGTAATTGGGTAAACAGGTTAGCTTATTCAATCTGTTTAATTAAACAGGTTAAATCGGTATTTTTTCGTATCCAAATTCTCAACCTAAACCCAACCCAATTAATTAAATGAGTTAAACGTGTCAACCCATTTAATTAAACAGGGTGAAAATCTTTATCCAAACCTACTTAAATTCGTGTTCGGTTTGGGTCGGTAATCATGTCGGGTTAACTTTTGACAGCTCTAATAACCGCAAATCACTATTATCTTCTATACATCTTCAAAAATTTCAACAGTGGTATCAGAGTGACCACTCAATCAAGTTCCCAACCAGGAGTATTGAGGCTTATAATATAGGCCTATAACTTAAAAATAAGTTGACTAATTCCTGTGTCAAGATCGGTTGAACTTCAACACGATCTCTAACTAATGTTAGGAGGGCACCACAATTCTAGTCCTCCTAAATCCACCATAATTGGCACTACGACATCAACTTGATTGAATGGTAGAAATTTGAATCGGAAACAAATCAAGTAAACTAACCGTGAGTGACATAGTTTACTTGAGCAAAAACTATTGAGTACGTACACGCTCCCTAAACAATTTGGTGGGTACTTTTTATGAGATTATCTACGTAGACTCAATTCAATGGTGCGTAAGCATAACCTAATGCCTTTTCCTTTCATTTCTCAGCAATTATTGATGGAACAATCTTACCCAAAATCTACACAAACGTAATCAAATTTTATTTGGGGAGAATATTGACAACAACATGCCTTTGTGTGTGTTCAGTGAATCTCACAGGCGGCTAGAGCTTAACAATGTCCCTTATGCTCTACATGGTCAACAGCACATGACCACGCATTAGGTTTTTTGATAGTTGTGGATAATGATTTTATCATGCTGATTTTCCACGGGATTCTGGAAAAAGGCAAAAATTGAACCAGAAAAAAAAAAAATAGTAGTAGTGATGGTCGTGACTTGTCAATGTAGGTATTTTCGACCACACATTATTTTTACTTGTAGATCTAATAAATAGATCATTCAATTTGGATATGAATTGGGTTAAATTTGGGTCGGATCATATTTCGGATCAAGCAATATTTTGGGACCACATATTATTTGATAGTTGTGGATTAAGTTTCCAGACCACACATTATTTTTACTTGTCGGTAATGATTTTATTGTGCTGATTTTCCATGGGAGTCTGGAGAAAGGCAAAAATGGAACCCAAAAAAAAAAAATTTGTGATGGTCATGACTAGTCAATGTAGCTAGTCATTTTCCAGATAGGGTACGACCCCCTTTTGTTTTTATGCAAAGAAAGAAATTTCAATGAAGCTTGAAGAAATCACTCACAACCGACCTTATAAACAATGATGGTTGGTCTGTCCTTAGCCTTCTCTTTCCGGCCTCTCTTTTCTGGTTTCTTTCCGCTGTCAATTTCAGTCAATCTTTTTGAGCGCTTTAGTCCATCACGTTTTTAATTCAATGCATACACTATTTTAGACTAGCAAATGCATGATTCCAATTGAAATAAATACAAGGTAATTTCGGATTAAAAATGTCATGAGATCTTGGTCCATGGTGTTAAATTACATCACAGTAAATATTATGTGAGATCGTCTAATACAGGATATATCATAAAATGAATATTTTTATGGCTACTTTTGATAATAATTGTGGTGACTTATTAGCATATCTAAGGATGTGTATAATAAAAGTCACTGTTAGATTAAGTATTATTCTTCTCTCAATTAAAAAATCATTCGAAGACTCGTCATTGTAAATCCTTTAAAAAGTCAACTTTAAAGGAGTTCGTCTCATAATAGTTTTTATGCGAGATTGTCTCTCCTAAGAGTTTGTGATTATATAAATTGGGACATAAACAAACAAGTCATGCATATAAGGCATTCCCAATCTAAGTTCCAATTTTTGAAACTCAGGTCTGCCACGTCAGCATGAATTCTATAATTCTGCACTTGCATTCTATTCAATTTTCCAGCTAATGAAACTCATTCTAGGACAATTAAATTAAATATTTGTCATGGAGGCTACCATGAAATATATTTTGTTACTTATCTTTTTAATTTTGTGTTTGTAATTTAATTTTTGTAGGTTGTATGAATGTTTGTAATTTTTAGAATTATGAAATATTTATTTTTCTTGACCATAAAAATGACTAATTTTATTTAAATCTCTGAAAAATTGATCAAGGTATTTAAATTTTTCCCAAGTCAGTTTTTTTTTTTTTTTTTTGAGGAGATGCTTTGAATTTGAGTTGTGAGATGAAATAAAAAATGTTCAAGGTATTTATACAAAACTTTTCCCAAAAAAAAAATACAGATTTTAAATTAAACTATTTGTTGGGCAATGGATAAATGGCAACGTTCGACTTCAGTACGAGTTCTCCTTTTTTTTTCCCCAACCCGATCAAAACGTATCGTTCAGCACTATCTTCAAACCGGCAACGCAGCGTTTAGCATCGAAAAAGACAAAAAAAATATACGCGGGACGGAACGTCCCATAGTTCCATCCCCCGTTTCGAGGCCCATGTGTCAATAGCTGCGATAGGCGCATGTCCCATGCGGGTCCCACCCCTGTCATGCGTGTCAGCAGCTGCAGGTGCCCTAAGCAATGGATGGAGTGATTCACAAGTTTATATACATACTCAAGACTGTTTAAATTGTTAATATGAGACAATCTCACTTTTCATAACTACAGCAAATAGTCAAGACTGAGCCATCGGGTACAATAGGTTTCAAGTTGAATCTCCCCTCCTTACCTCTTGTATCGTGACTGTGTCGTGTTGTATTTTGTGTCTTCTTCGAACCTCAAAAACCTGAAATCAAATTAAGGTGCATCTGTATACTAGAATACATTTGTTATGTGTCATCGATTATCTAACGACAAGCATATGCAATTGAAATCAATTACCAATCTTTGCAATCAGTTTGGTTTATATCAAATAAATTCTTGTTATTAGGTCAAAATTGAGTTGCCTCATCTTTAACTTAGATGTCATAGTCAAGGAGGTCTTATTCTAGTAAGCCTATGCTACCATATGAAATAACTCCATATCATTTGTTTTAATTTGAAATTGACTAACTTATTGTCAAGATATTGAACTTTAATTATATATGCATATGGCCTTCAAATTGAAATTAACCGTTCTATTTGATCCCAAAAAAGACATAAACAACAATGAAGCCATATAGAAATATGCACGACGCATCGACCAAATTACATCTAACATGCATTTTGTTCAAAGTTATAAATATCGCATCGGACATCGTATAATTTTTTTCATTGGAATGAAATATACCGGATGTACATACCATCGTACTGGACTCGCACCGTTTTAACTTTCAAAAAATGTAAAAAATTAAAGTACAACAAATTAGAAACTTTAGTGTACCGGGCAGTATTTGATCGAAAATACCGGTATCATTCGGTATTTGATGGTATAGAGTAGTATTGATCGGTATTTGACCGGTATAATACTAGACAATAGCTTGTGCCCTTTTTTAACCAGTATAGTATGCTTCGGCCGGTACCTAACGATACGATACAATATTTATAACACTGATTTTGATTCTGAGATTTTTTTTAAAAAAGATAATATATAATAAGTTTAAATAATTTTTCCAAACTACGGCCCCTCATCTTAACATGTATATTTATAGATGAAATATCAAAACAAGATACCGTTCTTCACAGTTAATCTTAATTATTGTGAAGAAATCGAAATAAGATACTATTCTCCACAGTTGATCTTAATCATTGTGAAAGTATTCAAGTACAAGATAAACGCCTTCTTTAGGCTCTAACGCGACAAATACTGTTTGCCATGACTACATGAGCCTGGTAAAACAGTTACGAGCTTGAACTGTGAGGTTAACTACCCCTGTAGGAATTCGAGGCCCACACCACACGTAGCAAGCATTGACCATTTGACCTTGATTTGATTTTTGTGAACACTCTGCAATTATTTATCTGAACTAAAGAAAGGCTTCACTGACATAGGCGGACCACGCCTGCTAATTACAAATAAACCCTCCAAAAAAATAAGAGGAAAAAGAAAAGGTAGTGGGCTCAGGCTGTGATTGGTTGATCGTCCCACTTTAGAGGAGAAACATCCCTCTATAAATACCCACGCCCACCCGCAATTATAAAACACACCATAAACCAAGCTGTACGCAAAAGCTAAGAACACTCTTTTCTCTCTCCCTCTCTCTCTGTCTCTCTCTCTCTCTCTCTCAAGTAGCCAGAGACAATGGTGGTTCCTGTTATCGATTTCTCGAAGCTCAATGGAAAAGAGAGGGCTGCTACCATGGCTGAAATCCATGATGGATGCCAAGAATGGGGTTTCTTCCAGGTAATTCTTTGTGCATTAAATGTGTGATTTATAAAAGAAATATGATCACTCTTGCGATCCCAACTCTTAAGTCTCTCGAATTCAGTCTCTTTAAGCAGAGGCTAAACAAGATCTTGATTTGAGTGTTCGGAATAGAGAAAATCTGTGATGAAAGAGCTGTATTATTCATGTAGACCAACAGTAGCTCTGCTCTTGTAAGACAAAGGCCTAAAGACCAAGAAATTTGGCTAAATTTCAAAATTGTGCTCCTGTATAGACTTACTGGATGAGTGATAAACCTGACTTGAGAAACTAGGTGATAACTAATGTTGGAGACAAATGTTTTGCAGTTGGTGAATCATGGAATTCCAGAGGAGCTTCTGGAGAGGGTGAAGAAGGTAAGCTCGGAGTGCTTTAAGCACGAAAGACTCGACAACTTCAAAAAGTCAAAGCCAGTTTCGTTGTTGAACGAGCACTTGGAGAAGAAGACCGCAGAAAAACTAGATGGGGTTGATTGGGAGGATGTCTTCCTTCTCACTGATAACAATCCTGACTGGCCTTCAAACACCCCTGCCTTCAAGTAAGCACTATCCTTAGACTTGGGCATGCTGGATTATTGGGTTCATGTAGTATTTCGAGTTTGTTGTGGGTTTGTCCAGTAAGCTTGTCGGGAGGCTGACAATGATCAAAACTGATTTCATACTAGTTTGGTTTGGATCGGGTCATTTTACGCAAAAATTAGACTTGGTTTAATGTTTTAAATTATTTTGTTTGATTATATGAAAAATTACAGGGAGACAATGGCAGAGTATAGAGCAGAGTTAAAGAAGCTAGCAGAAAAGATGATGGAAATAATGGACGAGAACCTGGGCCTACCAAAAGGCTACATAAAGTCTGCCTTCAACAACAACACAACGACCCCATCATCACCAAGCGACAGCGCGTTTTTCGGGACCAAGGTGTCCCACTACCCACCGTGCCCCCACCCTGAACTCGTGTGGGGCCTGCGAGCTCACACGGACGCCGGGGGTGTGATCCTCCTTTTTCAGGACGACCAAGTTGGTGGGCTACAAATGCTCAAAGGCGACGAGTGGATTGATGTTCAACCACTCGCTAATGCCATAGTAATCAATACTGGGGACCAGATTGAGGTCCTCAGTAATGGCAGGTACAAGAGCGCCTGGCACCGTGTCAGGGCCACCCGTGACAACACCAGGCGCTCTATTGCCTCGTTCTATAATCCATCCTACAAGGCCACTATCTCCCCTGCCCCACGGCTCGTGGAAGCAGTGGAGAAGGCAGATGTGGGGGCGGGTTTTCAGGCAACGGATGCTGTTAAGTATCCCAAGTTCATGTTTGGGGATTATATGTCTGTGTATACGGAGCAGAAATACTTGCCCAAGGAGCCTCGCTTTGAGGCTGTCAAGGCTGTGTAGAAGCTTCTTTTTTTTTTGGGGGGGGGGGGGGGGTAAGGGGTTATCTTTGAATTTTTATGTTTTTATGGGTTGGGTGAAGATTTACTTGTTGGGATTGTGTACTGATAATTGTGGCGTTAATATGGAATTGTGTCAGTAGGTATGTTTTTCATTTTTTTTTTTTGAGGGGCGTTGTTTCTTATAGTTATGTTTAGCTATAGTTACCAATTTAATAATTAAGCTAGTTTTATTAGCTATAGTTGAAGTATTTGTTAATATTTTGAATGAGTTATTCGGGAGCATAACGGAACTCATTTTGAGGTCATTATATCGATTCAACCTGCAATTACATAAATAGATATACATATATAAAATTAAATTAAAATGTCGCACCCAACTTAATTAAAATCAATTGAGGTAATTCAAGATAATTAACATAACTTTAGGTTCGAGTTATTACAATATCCATCGCTACAATTTAGAAACAAGCGACAAATGACCTATCTATTGCTAAATTCACCGTTGAATCTGACAACATCTGTTCTGCGGTATTCCATCACTATGTTCGTCATTGACAAGGACAGATGCAGTTTCCGTCGCTAATTTTCCTTGCTACCTGAGACTTCTTTTAGTGAACAATTCCAAATTTTCACTGAGATATGATATGGGCCTACATCCTTTAATTTATTCTTTGCAGTCGTAAAGACGTAGCAGAGAGTTAGGGACATTTTTTTGGATAGGTGAGGTTCAACTTTAATTTACTCTTCTCTTCACTTATTAGTTAATAAAAAATTACACGACATGAATTTAGATCCAGGTATTTGGAGATAAAGATGACTTTGCATACATTACACAAAAGACTACAAATAAAATCAGAAAGGCTGACTGTAAAAAACAATTTTAGAACCTGAATGCTTGGTTTCTTTAGATGCTTGATTTTACTTGTTTTTTTTTTTTTTTTGGGCCAAACAATGTCAGAATGAAAATGATTCCAATAAAAAAAAAGGAAGCAAATCAAGTAGAAAAGAAACCAAGCATTAAGTAATAAAAAGTACCTATTTCTACAACTCTGCTATCTTCCTTCATCCAATCTTAATTCATATGCTAGTGTGTTGAAATTTTATGATTTTATGATTTTTCTTTAAAGAGTTTGTACTCTTATCATTTATTTTAATTAGAAGCATTAATATGTATAATTAATTGATACTTAAAAATATCTATATAAACTATTTATTTTTGATATATTGTTTGGATTGACAATGACGGTTTTTGTTAGAAACTATTTTTAGCATGATAAAAGAACAATTCTTATACTGAATGGTTTTTTTTAAAAAAAAAAGGAACAAAAAGAGGGGGGAAGGGGTGAAGTGGTTGGTGTCAAAAGATATACATATATGGTAATTGCATATTTAACTTTAAAGAATGTAAATGCATTTATCATATAATAAGAAATTTGAAATCGAAGGATTCGTCATCGAAGGATTGCATGTAATTTAATATATGTAACAATATATCGATCTGTAGAGTTGTTAAACATATATAGTATCATTTTAAAGATAATGCAACTTTGGGTCTTAATTTCTAAATGTCGCAATTTATTTAGGGGTCCTTATCGATATATTTGTAAAATAAATATCATGGTTAAATATAAATGTTCAATAATCCTATTATATTTGTAAAATAAACATCATCACTTAAAACCCCTTTACTGGAAAACGAAACATCGAAGATATAAAACATCAAATCATATATGATAAATTTCTTTACATATTTCAAAGTTAAGTATACAATTATTATATATGTATATTATATGACACTAACCTTTTCACCTTCTCCCTCTTTTTTTGAAAAGCATCAAATATAAATTTTATTCTCCTATCTTTTTATACTTCATCTTAGCATGGGATACATATTTTTTTAAACATTTGGGCATATGTTTAATATTATTTGGCATAGAGGGTAGGGATGTCTCTTCAAATTTGGACCATAAATAATAAAAACTGGAATATCAAACAAATAAATTTATTATAAGTGTTTCCATTATCATAATTAAAATTATATTTTATATTTATAGCTTTCATTATTTTAAATTCATAATTGTTAGAACAATTGAACAAATAAACAATTATTTAATGTTGCCACTTGAATATGGGTAATAAAATTGATGATTGTTAAATTAATTGAATAAAGAATAATAATATAGTATTGACATAAATGTAAGATAATCAATTAAAATTCACCACTTGTCAAAATACCATTAACTTATACAAACCATTCAGTTTTATATTATACTAGTGTACATGTCGTGCTTTGCACGGCATGGGTAATTTTTCATTTCAGACTTAAATTATTGGCTAATTAGTTGTAATTTGTATCAATGTTAGAGATGTAATTATAGATTTTGAATTATATTTGTAATATAATGGTTTATTATTATTTTTGTGGAATAATGAGTTTCTGAATTATTGACATAATTGATAGTAGTGAGAATGTTATTTATAATACAGTATGATGAATCGTCATTTTCAACTTGGGTTCCTACATGGGGAAAACCATAGCTCATTTATAATCATGGGAACTTTTGAAGTAATTCATAAATTACAATACAAGTTTCATTTGTTTTTATGGCTCTTATGAAAAAGATAATTTAAAAAGAAAAAAAGAAAAAAATGTGAGAAATAGAAATTTGCAGTTCATGTGGATATTCATTTATGATTGAATATATCAAGCAAAAAAATTTAAAAGGTATTTGTGAAATTAAATTGCACAAACATTGTTGTATTGTAATTTCAAAAGTCATAGTTTGCATACGTTAGGAAGATTTTCCCATTGTGATTTTCTGTATTAATTACACAACTCCAAAGAAAAAAGAAAAATAAAAAAACCATTTGACCAATGATGTTGTGCCAAATGTCATTCATTCTGCAACACATTCAGTTTTATATTATATATATGATATATGATATGATATATGATATATGATGATACATGATATATGATGATGATTCTATTTTCTCACCATAACCACAAATCACTGCTATCGTCTATACATCTTCAAAAATTTCCAATAGTGGTATCAAAGTGACCACTCAATATCAAACTTCAACACGATATCTAACTATTGTTAATTCAACTTGATTGAATGGTAGAAATTTGAATAGGAAACATATCTAGTAAACTAATTATGAGTGAAATAGTTTACTTGAGCAAAAACTATAGAGTGCATTGTCCATACACGCTCCCTAAACAATTTTGTAGGTATTTTTTATGAGATTATCTATATAGACTCAATTCAATGATGCATAAACCCAATGCCTTTTTCTTTCATTTCTCATCAATTATCGATGGAACAATCTTACCCAAAATCTACACAAACGTAATCAAATTTTATTTGGGGACACTATTGACTACAACATGCCTTTGTGTGTGTTCAATGAATCTCACAGGCGGCTAGAACTTGACAACATCCCTTGTGCTCTACAAGGTCATTAGTATATGACCACACATTAGTGTTTTTTTATGGTTGTGGATAATGCTTTTTTCGTGTTGATTTTCTATAGTATTCTGGAAAAAGGCAAAAAACTGGAACCAGGGAAAAAAAAAAAAAGTAGTAGCGATGGCCGTGACTTGTCAATGTAGGCATTTTTCACACCACACATCATTTTTACCTGTGAATAATGATTTCAGCGTGTTAATTTTCCACGGGAGACTCCGGAAAAGCAAAAATGGAACCCCCAAAAAAAAAAAATTGTCATGGTCACGACTAGTCAATGTAGCTAGGCATGTTCCAAATAGGGTACGACCGTCCTTTGCTTTTATACAAAGAAAGAAATTTCTATGAAACCACTGACCACTTCTAGGTGTTGGAAAGTTTTTGTAATTACGTATGGATGATTTGATAACTGGGAGGTGTTATTGTAAAATGCTGAGGCGACGGAGTGTGGATTGGACTTGTCGGGGTATGGGGGAATGGGATATGTGAAAGTACAGGTATGCCTCTCTTTAGAAATGATGGAGGAAAGCCCCAAGTGGTGTGATTTAAAAAAGAAGGCCGATTTTTGGGTGGGAAAAGATCCCTGAAACAACAAAAGATAGAGGAAGGAGAGGGAGGAAGGAGAGGGATTTGGTGCTGCTCAACTCCGGTGAGGCTCGACCGGTGCTAGTATTCAGAAGTGGAAGACTGCTGCGAGGAGGAATTCAGTTGAGCAGGGTGGAGAGTGGTGGTCGGAGGTTATATGTGCGAACAGACAAGTAAGTACCCATGTCGTGAATTTCAGAAATACGCAAAGTTAATGGGAAGTGGGGGGGGGGTGTGATGCTAACATCGGTTCATTATGTTGTAAATTGTCGAAATGCATGTGTAAATGTTGATTGTTGTGTGTGAGCTGCCCTTCTTGGTCAGTTAGAGTTTGAAGATGTTTGGTTTGGTTGAGGTGGGATAGTTACATTTGAGTACTAAAATTTACCCCATAGACGATTAATGTGGTTAGATGTTGGGAAAATTTGAAGTCAAAGAGGTGTCCTTGATACTTGTAGGAGTGGAAGTTTGTGTGCACTGTGTTGGTGGTGTGTTGGGGGGTGAAGGTTGCGGAATGTGATGGTTGAAGTTGGGAATGGGTAGTGCCAACTATGTGTACTTGTAGGGTATAACGGAGCATGACACAGTACTGTTATTTGTGTGTGTGTGTGTGCATGCATTGTCATTTCGGGTTGCTGAATATGTTATCCGGGGATGTATATTGATATGGTATGGGTTGCATGACCTTTCCATATGTCATAATTGGAGGACACTGACCAGTATGGTGGGCGTGGTTAATGGGGAAATGTAATGTGGGGATGGGGTTGTTGTGGACATTGTGTTGTAGGTTGTCTTAATGCGTGTGTGTGAATCATGTTCGACTGATTGTAGTTTGAATTATGATGTGAACTTTGGTGGATAATGTTGTAGTCAGTAATGAGGTTATATATGTGGATATCATAACCATGTGTGCGCTGATGAGGTGGGTTATGGATTTGAATAGGTGAAGGAAATGGAACTTCGCAGTAGGACAATGAAGAAAGGGACAACGTCCATGAAGCTAGAGATAGAGGGTGAACGTCGGAAGCGGGGGAGGGCAAATGACCGCGAAGACAGTGTTCCTTCTAACGACGGGGAAGGCGAGGACCTGAGGTGTCTAGTTGAAGGCGAAATGGGGGAAGACAGCTCAGGTACGAAGTATGAGCCGGACAATGAGGATGAGGAGTGAGTGAATCGGTGTTATCATTGGAGTCTGAGTATAGTATGGATGAGGGCTACAGAGAACATATTGGAGGGGATGAGGGGAGGTGTACATCTGCTAGGGAAGAGGGGGCTAGTGGAGGGCAGTGGAGGGGTAGGGTAGGCCCTCTAACTATAAGGTAAAGGCACGAAGAGGAAGCAGGGAAAACCAATGTCTAGTAGCGGTGATGGAGGGGTCAGATGTGGTGCTGCCCTCGAGATGCACAATTAAGAAGCTAGTTAGGTTGAACGAGCGGATGAATGTGAGGCAAAGGGAAGCAGTGAGGGGAACTACTCTCGCCCCTTTTCTTGAGTACCCTGACATAGGAATGGAGAGACACTTAACGCTGGAGTTGATTAAGTGTTGGGTGCCACAATGGAAGGCTTTTAGGGTAGGGGGAAGAAGGGTGCCATTCTCTGTATTTGACATTGCGTTGCTAACTGGTTTACTGGCAATAGGGCATATCGTGACTTGGATGGGGATGAGGTGACAACAGATGTGGGAGAAATGATGCGTGACCGCATGGCGGAGTGCGAGAAAGAGGAGATAGATACTCGTATGCCGGGCAGGTCAGGGAAGAAGAGGAGATTTTTTAGGAACTATGTATCTACTATAGTGACCCTGTGCGAAGAGAATAATGAAGACGATCGAGTTAGGTTATGGGTGAGGATGTATGCATTTATGATTATGAGTGGGGTTTTGTTCCCGCGTACGCCATATGGAGCAGCGTGGGGTATGTTGCAATATGTAGAGGACATTCAGAGAATGGGTGAGTATAATTGGGCTCAAGCGGTGTGGAGGGTTGTTGTGGACACAATTGAGGACACACAGAAGAAGCTATGTGCTGGCCCATTGATCGAGGTGCAACTGAATGGTTTCTGCCTCCTCAATCAGGTCAGATTTAACTGAGTTGTGGTCACCTATGTAGATGTGTCTGCATTCTATTAATGGTTGTCCTCTGTAGTTGCCATCATGCACCTCTTGCCTTGTGCATGATGTGGTGAATGTAGTAGCACAAGAATGGGGAGAACGTGGAACATTGTGTAGCTCATGTTGAAGGGGGGTGGGATTGGCACACAAATGCTGGTGCATGCATATGCGTACTTGAGAAGTATAGTAGAAGAACCTGAAGATATATATGTATATATATGCATACATATATTTATATATGTTTATTTAAATATATACATATACATACATATATATATATATATATATGTATATCTATAAATAAACATATATATATATATATATGTTTGCATATATCGACATATATATGTACACACACATAAACACACATACACACACACACACCCACACACCCACATATATATATATAGACTAGATATAGATATATGATATAAGATAATATAGACTATATATATATAAATATATATATATATATATATAATTAGTATATGTACGATGGTAGGTATGTATCCATTATATATATATATCTATATAGATATATTTATATATATTATATATGCTATAGTTATGTATGTCATGTATGTATATATATACATATATATATATATATATGCATGTATGTATCTACATACATATATATATGTATATGTACACATACGCATATATATACATACATGTACACATGTATATGTGTATATATGTGTGTGTGTGTGTGTGTGTGTATATATATATATATATATATATATATATATATATATATATGTAAAATATGATATATAATATATA